>CM022301.1:107679573-107698414 GCA_011799875.1 Thinopyrum elongatum
AAACAACACACCGCAACCCGACCTACAGCTCAGCAGAGAGGTCCCCGTCGGTCTACATCCTAAGCGCAAGGGGGTCTTGGCCATCGCCCCTCGCCCTCCGGGTCGTTGCGTGCCGGGCGAACCAGGCTCCACCCCTCAGGATGGTGCCGGCCCAGCCCGGCCGCAGTGCTGAACTGGACGTCTGACAGAGCTTTCGGCTGATGCATACGATGCAGAACGCCCATACTATGCCCACGTGATGGTTAGTGCTATCAGACCAGAGGCCTGCTCGGATCAAATATCCAAATCTTAAGTGGACTAGGGGCTTGCGGTAACGAGCAGAGACTCACGAAAGATGTGACCCCGTCGCCCCGTCTCGAGGACTTGCGGCAAGGGCCATGAATGCCCGGCCGCGCCTCGTATTCATCACTCGGGCACCATCCAGGTCAACCCGTCTCGTAAAAGACTGTCGGGAACTCAGGTCCACCTCTACTGGGCGGTACCGCCTGACCCTTCAGTCCTGTAGTAAAAGTAACTTCCTCGGGTCCCCCTTCGGGGCCGACCCGTCTCTATCAAGGTTCAGCAGTAAAGTCACAGTAACCTTGTGTCCATAACATCAAGGAAATCCGAGGTATCACCCTCGACGGATGCCCACTCGATGTAACCGTCAAGTCGAACTTAGGAGGAATCACCCTCGATGAGTTCACACTCGATGTGTTGTACGACAGGGTCGTATCGGAAGTGGAGAAGGAGGAATCACCCTCGATGACCACGACCAAATAGCTGCTCCACAGAGTTAACATCAGGAGTGCTGACGAGGTATCACCCTCGACACTCGATAGTAACGCTGCAGTGTCGTTACAACTAAAGGGGGTGATGTGCGGTGTCGGGGTCTGATCTTCAATCCCGTTGATCGGGTCTTCTGACGATCCAGCGCGGCAGTCGGGATAAGTGGGGTCACTGATAGGTCTCTACCCAGCCTAGACTAAACAGTTTAGGATATGTAGGTAATTATCAACAGCAGGTTACAATGAACAGGCTATGCATCAGAATAGGTAAAGCAGCAGCAGCAGCAGCAATTCTAATGCAAGCATGAGAAATAGAATGGGCGATATCGGGATGATCAAAGGGGGGGGGAGGGGGGGCTTGCCTGGTGCTCTGGCAAGAGAGAGAGGGATGTCAACGATGGCGTCGGGCTCCTGAGTTGCGTCGATTCGGGACGACGTCGGTGTCAGGGTCTCTACGAGAGAAGAGGGGAGGAGGAAACAGTATAAATATAGAGCAAACTGAGCAACACAAAAGTACGAATGATAATACGCAGTGCCGGGGTGTGTCCTAAAGTATGGTTGCACGTCACTGAGGAAGGAGGGATCCATCCGGGAAGGTTTCCGGTTCCGGGCAATTTGTCAGACAGCATGACCAGGAGGGGGAACGGTTGCATGTTCGGATAGTTAGAGACGTGTGGCGGACGAACGGGATGCGTATTCGGATTCGTCTCGTCGTTCTGAGCAAACTTTCATGTACCAAGTTTTCGATCTGTAGCTACGGATTATTTTATAGATTTTCTAAAGTTTTTAATATTTTCTGAATTATTTTTTTATTTAATTCGAATTATCCAGAATAGTAACTGATGACATCAGCATGGACATCATGCTGATGTCAGCAGTCATTAGGGTTAAGTTAATTAATTACTGCTTAATTTAACTAAAATAATTAGACTAATTAATTAAATTAATTAATTATTTAATGACTAATTATTTTTTTTATTTATTATTATTTATTTATTTTTGTAAAATCATTTGGGGGCGGGGCCCCTCGCTGTACCAGGGGGTGCATCTGAGCGGCCCAGGTAGGGAAAAGGGGGCGAGGGTCGGGGCGGCAGGCTTGGGAGCGACCTGGGAGAAAAACTGGGGAGGAGGGGACCGATGAGAGTGTGCAAGGCCCCGGCCGGCACCGTGGGAGGAGGACGAGTGCGGGAAGAGAGCAAGCGGAAGATGGAGGGGAACAAGGAGGGGGGGGCGGGGCGGGGGGGAGAGGAGCGGCGGTCGCAGAAGACACAGCCTAGAGGGGAAGAAGGGGGAGAGGAGACGCAGGGCGAGCTCGCGGACACAGCAAGAGACCCCCCCCGTTTTCGGCAAAGCGCAGGAGCATGGTGGGAGGTGCGAAACAGACAGCGTGAAGAAGAAGGGGGGGCGGCGCACACGGGCGGAGCGGAGAAGAGGGGCGGAGCGGCGATGGGCAGGGGCGGCGCCGAGCAGGCACGGGCTGGGCGACAGAGGCGTGGCGAGGCTGCGCGCGAGCGAGGGGAGAGGCTAGGGCCTCACCGGCGTTTGCAGGGGCACGGGGTCGGGGGGTCGTGGCGAGCAGATGGAGCGAGGGAGGGGGAGAGGGGAGCGAGGCACGATGAAGGCGGGGGCGGCGCCAGGGATGGAGGCCGGCGACGGAGGCGCGGGGCGGCGTGGGATCGAGCGCTGCCGTGGAGGGAGGGGAGACGTCCGGGCGGTGCAGGCGATATCGAAGGGCACGAGGCAGCGGCGTGCTGGCGCCGGGAAAGGGCGGCGGCGGGGTCTGGCTCCTCTTCCCCGATCAGATGGGGGGAAGGAGAGGAGGATGGGAGTGGGGGTGGGGATTGGTTAGGGTGAGGAGTGGGGGTATGGGGGGGGAGGTTGGTGGGCACGGCGAGGAGGCGGCGCCGGCGGAGGGGTCCGGGCGGCGGCGGCGGCGTAGGCGCGGGGAGGATGGAGGAGGGGATCGGGGGGGGGGGGAAGGTCGGGGGGGGGGGTTAGGGTTCGGGGTCCGGGGGATAAGAAGAGTGGGGGTGGGCCGCAGCTGGCCGGTCGGGGCAGCTGGGCTGGGGCCCAGTTGGCCGTGGGGGGGGGGGGGGGTCTTTTTTTTCTTTTTCTTTCTTTATTTACACTCTGTTTAGTAAAGTTGGGCATCCAAATGAGTTTTGTAAAATATGAGAGCTGCCCAAAAATCACAGGCACAATATATCCTACACCAAAACTAGTTTGGGTAAATATCTTTTCATATTTATTTTAGATAAAATAAAAGGTTATTAAATATTACTTTCCGGCGTGTTTTGTGGATGTTCGAGCCACTTACCCAATTCCAATAAGGTTGGTTTCAATTTTAGAATGGTCTCTGGAATATTTGTATTTATCTGACATTTTAGTTTCATGTGGTCAAACTTTTATATTTCACTTTCACTAAAATTTGGTTTTGACTTAGGAGTTGAAAAGCAATATGATGTTAAAGATGATTATGCATTGTTAATCATGCTGACTTGGTATTATCAAAAGGGTGATTACTGTAGTTAACCACTGGGGGTGTTACATCTCCAGAGCCCATTAATTTGCCTAGTTGATGTTGAGACTTTCTCCTTCTTTTTTGTCTTCTCCACAACACCACTATTCTATTTCACCTATAGTGCTATATCCATGGCTCCGCTCATGTATTGCGTGAAAGTTGAATTAAAAGTTTGAGAACACCAAAAGTATGAAACAGTTGCTTGGCTTGTCATCGGGGTGGCATGATGAAATACTTTGTGTGATGAAGATGGAGCATAGCCAGACTATATGATTTTGTAGGGATACTTTCTTTGGCCATGTTATTTTGAGAAGACATGATTGCTTATAGTTGCTTGAAGTATAGATGTTTTTAGTCAATATTAAATCTTTTGGCTTTGAATCTTACGGATCTGAATTTCTTACCACACATAAAGAAGATTGCATGATAAATATGCTAGGTAGCATTTCACATCAAAAAATTATTTTTATCATTACCTACTCGAGGAACGAGTAGGAATTAAGCTTGGGGATGCTTGATACGTCTCCAACGTATCTATATTTTTTATTGTCCTGCTATTATATATCTGTGTTTGGATGTTTAATGCATTAATATGCTATTTTATATTATTTTTGGGACTAACCTATTAAACTAGAGCCCAGTGCTAGTTTATGTTTTTTCCTTGTTTTGGACTTTTTACAGAAAATGAATATGCATCAAACGGAGTCCAAACGGAATAAAACTTTACGATGATTTTTTTGGACCCAAAAGACACCCAGAAGACTTAGAGAGAGGGACAGGAAGAGTCCGAGGAGGCCACAAGCCCTCAAGGGCGCCCCAGGGGGCGCCGCCCCAGGCTTGTGGGCCCCTCGAGAATCCCCTAACCCTAATTCCAGTCATATATATTCTCAAATATTCCCCAAACATCCAGAAGCATCCCCAAATACTTTTCCGCCGCCGCAAGCATTGTTCTCCGTGAGATCCATCTTGGGGCCTTTTCACGGCATCTGCCAGAGGGGGGATTCGATCACGGATGGCCTCTACCATCAACCTTGCTGCCCTTTCGATGAAGCGTGAGTAGTTTTTACACAGACCTAAGGGTCCATTGCTAGTAGCTAGATGGCTTCTTCTCTCCTTTGATCTTCAATACAATGTTCTCTCGATGTTCTTGGATGTTCTATCCGATGTAATCTTCTTTTGTGGTTGCGTTTGTTGAGATCCGATGCATTGTGGATTTATGATCAGATTATCGATAAATATTATTTGAGTCTTCTCTGAACTCTTTTATGATGATTAAGATATCTTTGTATTTCTCTTTGAACTATCGGTTTGGGTTGGCACAACTAATTGGTTTTTTGCACATGGGAGAGGTGGCTTAGTTTTGGATTCAATCTGCGGTGTCCTCACCCAGTGGCAAGTAGGGGTAGCGAGGCATGTATTGTACTGTTGCCATCAAGGATAAAAAGATGGGGTTTATATCATATTTCTGAGTCTATCCCTCTACATCATTTCATCTATTTAAGGTTGCTCTGTTCTTATGAACTTAATACTCTAATGCAGACAGGAGTCGATCGATGTGTGAAGTAATAGTAGTAGATGCAGAATCGTTTCGGTCTACTTGTCAAGGACGTGATGCCTATATTATGATCATTTGCCTTAGATATATCATAACTATGCGTTTTCTATCAATTGGCTCAACAATAATTTGTTACCCACCGTTATGTTTTTTTTAGAGAGAAGCCTCTAGTGAAACCTATGGCCCTCGGGTCTATTTTCCATCATATATTTTCAAATCTATAAACAAAAAAAATCCAAAAAATGACTTGTGCAATTTATTTATATTTACTTAGTTTGCTCTTTTATTATCTTTATACCTATCTCTATTAGATACGCCACTCTTGTCCGTGACCGTGATAGGGATTGGCAACCCCTTTTCGTGTTGTGTGCAAGTGTTTGTTAGTTTGTGTAGGTGCCTATATTGGAGACTTGCTTGTGCCTCCTACTGGATTGATACATTGGTTATTAAGTGAGGAAAATACTTATCTCTACTTGTTGCATCACCCTTTCCTCTTCAAAGAGAAAAAATCAACGCAAGCTCAAGAAGTAGCAAGCGCGACAAGTGTCGGCGTGGAGCTCCCCGGAAAAGTCTCGCGAGCGTTCGCCGGTGACATTGTTACGCGCGGAGCGCTCCCAGACTAATCGTTGGGGGAGCGCTCCTCAACTAGTGATTTCGAGGTTTAGGACAACAAGCTCAGGCTTTCTAGTTTTAGGTTTCTCCCGAATGGGCCAGCCATTTCGCACTGTACGGTAGTCTGCTCCTATTGTGCGTTGTTTTGGTCGATTTTTTATTCTATTTGTTTCTGTCCGTTTTAGGTCGGTTTTTGGTAATTTTAATCTTGTTTCCTTTCTTTTCGTTTTCTTTTCTTTTCATTTAAAATTTCATGAAATTTTTTATTTTTCTCAATTTATCAACTTTTCCTAAGTAGCTGTACTTTTTAAAATTCATGAATATTTCTTAAACTCTTGAAAATTTGCCCAAATTAATTCTTTTAAAAAAATTATGAACTTTTTTCCTAATCTTTGAACATTTCTTTTAAGTTCGAAGCATTTTAAAAATTCAATTGTTTTTAAAATTGTGAAACACTTTCCAAATTTGTGAAAACTTTTGAAATTCTTAAAACATTTCTTAAATTCATGATTTTCTTGTCAAACTAGAAAAATGCTCGTGCGTTGCAACGGGTATATAAATATTCTAGTACGTTGAGCTTGTGATTTTACTCGTCAATAATAATGCAATTGTGTAAATAAATGTTTATCAAATTCTCACCGTGAATTACCTTATATTTTGATTAGAAGTTTGATAAGTATATTAAGATGATTGATTATCATATACATGGAAGGTTGCACGAAAGCGGGGTGGGGGAAGAAAGGTGAAATGGGAAACCTTAGTCTTTTTTTAAGTAGTAGAGATAATCTTTGAACATTCTTAAGTTCGAGCAAATTTTAAAAAAATTCAATTGTTTTTAAAATTGTGAACATTTTTTCAAATTTGTGAAACTTTTCGAAATTCTTAAAACATTCTTAAATATGATTTTCTTGTCAAACTAGAAAAATGCTCATGCGTTGCACGGGATATAAATATTCTAGTACGTTAGCTTGTGATTTACTGTCAATAATAATGCAAGTGTGTAAATAAATGTTTATCAAATTCTGACCGTGATACCTTATATTTGATTAGAAGTTTGGTAAGTATTTAAGACGAATGATTATCATATACATGGAAGGTTGCCGAAAGGGTGGTGGGAAGAAAGGTGGAATGGGAACCGACGTTCTTTTAAGTAGTAGAGATTGCATTTTTTTTAAAATATAATTTTTCCAACACTCATGAACTTTTTCCAAATTCATGAATTTTATTTTCGGTGTTTTTTTTGTCAAATTTGTGAAGTTTTTTCCAAATTCTATGAAAATTTTCAAATATTATAATTTTTATGTCTTCATCTTTTTTCTCGAATTCGTAGAAAATTCCAAATATCTGGAAAAAAAATAACCTCATGAATATTTTAAAATTTTTGTGTGAACTGTTTTGAATTCATGAATATTTTAAAGTCACATTTTTTTTTGAAATCTTGATTGTTTACTAATTCATGACAACTTTTTTTCAAACGTGAATTTTTTCAAATCCATGCACATCGCGAACAATATTCAAATCCATGAACTTTTTCAAAAAAATATATTCAAATTTGTGAACTTTCTTTCAATTTCATGAAAATTTGTTGAATTCGCATTTTGCAAACTCCACAATCACATGGTCAACATGCAGGACCCCTAGTGTGTGGCAGTTGCGATACGTGGGAGCCGTGAGCGTCACAACTTTTGTTGGGTCGTGGCCCGGACCGAAGCCGCGCCTGAGCGCTAATGGCAAACTAGCGCCAAAAGCCTGATTAGGTTCCACTCTAGGTTTGTGGTTAGGTTCAAGCATAAATAAAAATTAGTGTTTGGGTCGGGGTTCATGCTTCAAAACAAAGTAATTTCCATGCTTTGGAAAACCACTTGAAGCTTGTTGTATTTAAAAAATCGGGCTTTTGCAAGTCCGACAAATGCTCAAGTTTAATCGGCTCTTGGCTGGGCCCTGCATTCACACGTACGGCTGTGTAGGAAGTTTAAAACACAGTAGTAATATGAAGAACGCAACAAAGATGCCACGTTGCTATGAAATTTTAGTGAGTTTTAGAAAATGATTTCTACCATGTGGTGTCTTCACATATTGTGCGGAAAAAATAAGCACATTTATTTAAATAAATTTTAGAGGATGATAAGAGTGAGTAGAAGATAAGCTATTCTCAAAGAAAAAAACAAGGTTTCAACTATATTGAAAATTCTTATGGAGTGGGGCCATATGAATGAATTCCATTGGGATTTAGTACCAGTCTTATGATTCAAAGGGGCTTCCTTAGAAAAAAAACATAAAGGATTTTAAGTCCATGGGGAGTCTTTGGTGTGAAATGATTACCATAAGATATTTAGTTTTTTGAAGATTAGTTCCTTAGAAATTTTTCGTTGTGCCACCCGTTTGAAGATTAGTTCTAAAGGACAAAAATTGGAGAGTGAAAAAGTGCCAAGCCTAGTTAGAAAAAATGATGTCCGCTGGAGGCAAAGATGTTCGCGTTAAAGTTAGTGTAAACCCCAGTTACTTACCCACAGTGATCACCCCTAGTTAATGCCAATGTCATCAAGGTTAACAGTGCCTAACACCAATGTGCAATATTGCATTTCAACTCCTAGTTCAAACTTCAATTAAATTTAAAGTGGAAAATTAAAAGTTGATAAACACAGAAACTAAAATGTTCGTTAAATAACAAATATTCCAGAGTCAATTCTAAATTGTAACCAACATTTAATAAATTAATAAGTGACTCTAACTGTACCAAAACAAGCAAGGTTTAAACATTTTATTTAATACAAAATTTGTGTGAGAACTCCATTTGTCTCCAAGCCAATTTTTGGCAGTGTAAGTAATACATAAGCATTTAATGTTAAAATCACATATTTGCTAAAGTCATTTGGTGGCCTAACTATTTGCAAAAAAACAGAAAATAAATAAAACAAAAAGACAAAAGAAAATAAAATAGAATAAAAGAAAAACAAACCCCCCCCCCCCCCCCCCCGCCCAAAATGGGCCACGGCCCAGCCAGGGCCGGCCCATCCCTGGCCTCTATGGCAAGCCCCTCCCCTGGCGAAACCCTAGTCGACCCCCCCCATTTCCCCGATCCTCATCCTCCTTTGTTTGGTCGGGGCGCGCCCCCGACACCGCCCGCGCCTGACGCCATCGACGCCTCGTCCCGCCGTCGTTCGCCGGCGCTCCTCGTAACTGCCCTTGCGAGCCGCTCCCCCCGAGCCCCACTGCCTTGACCTGCACCCGCGGTGAGGCCCGGCCTCCCTGTTCCCCCTCTCCGCTCTCCTCCGCTCACCGCGGTCCGCCACCGCCCGCCCCCCCCGGCGGCGCTCCCGCCGCTCTGCCCTCGCCCCCACCTGGTCGCTCAGTGCGTCGTTGCCGCGCGCGCTCGCCGCACCCGCCGGAGACAGCCTCATTGCGCCAGCACGCCTCCTTCACGTGTATCACCCCTGCGCATGTGGCCGCGCCCCCCCGCTCGCGCCTCCTGCGGCACGCCACGCCGCCGCTCGCCCTGCTCCGCGCTGCGTCGGCCTGCTGACGCTCTGCCGCCTTCTGCTGCCTACGCGAACCGCGCCGCTGCTGCTATTTCTGTGCGTACCCCGCCGGCCGCGCCGCGCGACGCCACCCGCTGGCCTTGTCGAGGCCAAGCCTCGCTCGGCCACGAGCGCCCGCGCCGTATGCCCACGCCCCGCGCGGCCCACCCGCTTAGGCCCCAGGGCCACAGACAGCTGGACCCCACCCCTTGTGCCTTGACAGGTGGGCCCAGCCAAGAAACATTAAAATAAAAATGAAAAATGGATTAATAAAATAATAATTAATTAATTAGTTGAATTAATTGAGTTCATTAATTGTTTAATTAAACTAATTAATTAGTTAGTCTAATTGAATTTGTAATTAGTTAAACTAAATCCTAATTAACCTAAACAGTCAATGAGAGGTGGGACCCACACGTGGCTTTGACTAGGTCAACTGCCACTGTGACTGCTGACGTCAGCATGATGTCATGCTGGGTCATCTAGTACTGTTCTGGATAATGTTGGATCTTAAATAGTTTTAAATAATTTCCAGAAAATAATTAAACCTTTAGAAAATCATATAAAATAATTCCGGAACTCCGATGAAAAGTAATTTATACATGAAAAGTTGCTCAGAAATTTCAATAAGAAATCTGGAATACGCCCTCCGTATTGTATTTGATGCCCAGTCTAGATGAACATGGAACTTTTAGACCGATTTCAATAAATGAATAGGGTCAACTTTAATGAAGTAAATCCAAATAAAATTTCTAAATTAACTAAATCATTAGTTAGGCAGTAGAACACCACGGCATATCATTTAGGGCATTGTTAACATATTGTTCTGCATTCTTTGCCGTGAAATTTACTGTTTCTTCCCCCTCCTTCTCTCCGAAGACGACCGAGATCGGACGCCGTTGCAGTGAGTACGACTACGCTACAGATGAAGCAGCCGTTGACGACCCCTTTTTGCCAGAGCAACCAGGCAAGCCCCCCCCCTGAGTATACCAGATATCGCCCATCCATTTCTCCTTGCTTGCATAGAGTTTGCTACTGTTAATGTTTGACTCCTGATTCTGATTGCATAGCCTGCTCTTTTAACCTGTTAATGCTACCTACTGGGCTATGTAAAAAATGGATAGTATAGGTTGTAGTAAGTGAACCATCAGTGACCCCACCACATTACCCTTGTTGCCCGCTTTGATCATCGACCGATCGATCAAGTGTGTCGTTCGACCAGAGAGGACTGGACAATCCACTAACCCCCCTTAGTTGTACGACATCTGCATAGTTCACTATGAGGCCGAGGGTGATTACCTCGTAAGCATCCTAATGAATACTGAGTGTAGCTGTCTGGTCGTGGTCCATCGAGGGTGATTCCCTTCTCACACTTTCCGATACGACTCTGTCGGCAACCCTCAGTTGTGAACCTCGAGGGTGATGCCTCTACGTTCACCCTGATGATTTCATCGAGTGGAATTCGCCGAGGGATTTCCTCGGGTTTTTCCCCCTGGTTTATGGACCAACACGGTTACTTGACCCTTGTCCAGGCGAGGGT
This sequence comes from Thinopyrum elongatum, assembly GCA_011799875.1. Lineage (NCBI taxonomy): Eukaryota > Viridiplantae > Streptophyta > Magnoliopsida > Poales > Poaceae > Thinopyrum > Thinopyrum elongatum. The sequence goes on from CM022301.1 coordinate 107,690,087, forward strand.
CGGACCCAATGGGTACCCGCAGGGGATCATGATGTCGGGCTGTGCCGGAAGAGGGCACTCGAGTCGTGATGCTTGTGGCGGAGCTTCAGAAAACTCTGGATCGTCTCCGCCGTGTTACTAATCCAGCCATCGGATTTGGGTATTTGATTGAGTGGGCGAAGGCACCTACGTGCCACCACACACGGGATTATGGTTTATGGGGGCTCTACGTCCGTACGTTTCGCTCGAAAGCTCTTCAGCGTCACGGTCACCGTGCGGGCTGATCGCTGGTGGGAATGGGCTGGATACTTCACTGAGATGTTTAGTTGGCGCTGCCCCCGGCCAGCCACGAACATGCAGGGTGCCCAGGGCGAGGCCCAAGACCTCATGGGTGCATAGGTTAGTGCTGGCGTGCTGACCTCTTTGATGAGCTAGGTCAGGGCGCTGCTTCGTGTTGATCTCCCGAGGCCGGGATATACCCAGCAAGTGTGTCCGGCATAGGTTTGATCGAGCGTGTGGGTAACAGTAGTGCACCCTGCAGGGAAGAATAATCTATCGATAGCTCTAGCTACGGTAGAAAGGACGCTCAGTTTGTTTATCCCGATCTAACTACTTGAACTTGAACTTGTTTACTTAATTGAAGCTTCAGGATCACTTTGCGCAGGGAGTCGAGGAAGGATCTCTAGGCTTTGCTTCAACATGTTTGGTTATAAAAATGCTATTCTACTCTCTTCTAATGCTGCAAGATGGAGGCTCATGAAGATTGTTTAAAGATGCTAGTCTTCGATAGGGACTAGGCCTTTCTCTATTGGCATTTCTGCAGCCCAGTCCACATATACAGCTTTCACCTTTGATAATGTTGCATATGTAGTGTAGATTCCTGCTTGATGAGTACTTCAGATGAGTTCACGGTTGCTTTGTTACTTTCTTTTTCCCCATCACCCACTTCGATGATACATCAGATGATGGAGCCCCGGAGCTAGAGTGCCACCACAGGAGCTTACTACCAGAGGGTCCAGACGGTACTTAATCTGGATTGAGCCAGCGACCAGAGGAGTAGGATCGGAGGCTCCTAGGCAGGAGGCCTACGCCTTTCGATTCTAGAGTCCTTTGTTTGTTGCTAGCCTATCTTAAGGCAAAAACTTGTCTAACTATGTCTGTACCCAGAATTATTTGTAGACTGACTCATGTATTCGGATCTTCGTGATCCCTGGTCTGTAATCATTGTGGATCTCCATTTATTGTGTTAGAGTTGTGTTGTGATATCTTCCCGTGAGTCCCTGTGCTTGATGTGCATGTTGCGTGTATGATTAGTGCACGATTGAGTCGGGGGCGTCACAGTTAGTTGTCCACGCTATTTCTGTATTCATATAAAAAGCTATTTCGTATATTCCATGGTTGTTTCAAACTCCCTAGAGGTCCATGTGAAAATATTAATGCCCATCACACGAAAATTCTTGTGGGGTAGTAAAAGGGGAGAAAGAGAAAGGTTGCACGTGTTTCATGGAAAAAGTTATGACTCATCAAAGATTCCTAGGTGGATCTCGGCTTTCGTGATTGGAGTTGTTTAAATCTGCCTGCTGGCTAACATGCATGGAGGATCAGGCAGCCCCCTATTCATTAAGTGGCATATTTTGAAGACTATATTTCTCCAGGACTTCCATCCTTGATGAATCTTTGGGCAATCATCACTTACAGGTATGGAGGTCAATTTGGAGGGGGTCGGGATATCTGGTCAAGGCTTGATAAGGAGAATCGGGGATGGTGCTGTACTGAAATTTGGCGCATAACTGGTGCTATACGTCTCCGACGATCTATAATTTTGTGATTGTTTCATGCTATATATTATCAATCTTGTATGCTTTATATGCAATTTTATATCACTTTTGGGAACTAACACTATTAACCCCAGTGCCAGTTGTTGTTTTCTGCATGTTTTGGTTTTACAGGAAAATCCCTATCAAACGGAGTCCAAAACACGATGAAACTTTTGACGATTTTTTCTGGACCAGGGGGGACCCTAGAAGTTCGGGGGAGGACCAGAAGCGAGACAAGGAGACGGAACTAAGACAAGTAGGGGTGCCCAAGGGGGGGTGAGGCGCGCCCTGAATGTCTGTGGGCCCCTCGTGGCTCTGTCTGACCTAATTCCAGCACTATAAATTCCTAAATATTCCAAAACCCTGGAGCAAGACCCGAAACAATTATTCCACCGCTGCAAGCTTCTTGTTCTTCGTGATCCATCTGGAGGCCTCCATCGGTACTCTGTCGAAGGGGGGAACCAATCACGAGGGCTTCTACATCAACCTTGTTGCACCTCCGATGATGTGTGAGTAGTTCCCCACATGACCTATGGGTTGCTACCTTTGAGCTTGCGTTGATTTTTCCCTTGAAGAGGAAAGGGTGATGCAGCAAAGTAGAGATAAGTATTTCCCTCAGGTAAGGACCAAGGTATCAATCCAGTAGGAGGCACAAGCAAGTCCCCAATAGATGGACCTACCAAACATAACAAAACTGCACACAACGCGAAAAAAGGGGTTGTCAATCCCTTCACGGTCACTAGCAAGAGTGAGATCTATAGAGATAGATATAAAAGATAAGTAAAAGGCAAAAATATAGTAAATATAAATAAATTGCAGCAAGGATATTTTTGGTTTTTGTTTTTATAGATCTGAAAATATATGATGAGAAATAGACCCGGGGGCCATAGGTTTCACTAGAGGCTGCCTCTTGAAGAAAGCATATGGTGGGTAAACAAATTACGTTGAGAAATTGATAGAAAACGCGCATAGTTATGATGATATCTAAGGCAAAGATCATGAATATAGGCATCACGTTCATGACAAGTAGACTGACTCTGCCTGCATCTATACTATTACTCCACAATCGACCGCTATCCAGCAGCATTCTAGAGTATTAAGTTCATAAGAATGGGAGTAACGCTTAAGCAAGAGACATGATGGTAGAGGATAGACCCAATCAATATGGTAAAAACCCCATCTTTTATCCATAATGGCAACATACCAATAGTGCCTCACTACCCTACTGTCACTGGGTGAGGGGCACGCAAGATTGAACCCATCACAAAACCACTCTCCCATTGCAAAAGAAAAAACCAATCTAGTTGGCCAAAAAACCAAATCGATAGATCGTGGTGAGAAATACAAGCTATCTTAATCATGCGATAAAAGAGTTCAGAGAAGACATCAAATAATATTCATAGATAATCTGATCATAAATCCACAATTCATCGGATCTCAAACAAACGCACGCAAAAGAAGATTACATCAAATAGATCTCCAAGAACATCAAGGAGAACATTGTATTGTAGATCAAAGAGAGAGAAAGAAGCATCTAGTACTCACACATCGTCGGAAGGGCAGCAAGGTGGTGTAGAGGCCCCCCGTGATCGAATCCCCTCCGCGGGAGTGTTGAAAAAGGCTCCAAGATGGGATCTCACGAGAATAGAAGCTTGCTCGGGTGGCAGAAAAGTATTTTGGTGTGCCTCTATGATGTAAGGGGAATATTTGGGTATTTATAGAGCTGAGATTAGGGTTGAGAAGGTTGTGAGGGGCCTACAAGCTAGGGGGTGTGCCCCCCCCGGGTGCGCCCCTAGGGTTGTGGCCTCCTCGTGGGTCTTTTGGCCTCCTCGTGGGTCTTCTGGCCTCCTCCTTAAGCTCTCTAGGTGTGCTTGTGTCCAAGCCAAAATCGTCAAAAAGTTTCGTTCTATTTGGACCGTTTGGTTATTGATTTTCTGTAAAAGACAAAAACAAGGAAAAAAATAGCAACTGGCACTGGGCACTAGGTTTAAAGGTTAGCCCCAAAAAATGATATAAAATAGCATATATATGCATATAAAACATCCAAGATAGATAATATAATAGCATGGAACAATTCAAAAATTATAGATACGTGGAGACGTATCATGGGTCCATAGCAGTAGCTAGATGGCTCTCTCTCGCCCTCTTTTCGATCTTCAATACAAATGTTCTCTTTGGGCGATTGATTCGAGGTAATTTTTGCGGTGCGTTTGTTGGGATCTGAGGAATTGTGGGTTAGATCGATTGCTCATTGAAACTAATTGAGTTATTTCTTTGTACTTATTATGTGTGTGGTTGTTTATCTTTGTATTTCTTCCGACTATCCATTTGGTTTGGCAACTAGACTGATTTACTTCAGTGGGAGGAGGTGCTTTGTGGTAGGTTCAATCTTGCGGTGTCCTGTATTGAGAGGTAGCGAGGCACGTATTGTATTGTTGCTACTAAGGATTAAAACGAGGGTTTTGATCATATTGATTGGTTTATTCTGTCTACATTATGTCATCATGCTTCATGCATTGCTCTGTTTGTCATGAAATTAACCTAGAGAGGTAAGCATTAAAAGCGCTCTCAAAGTGGGAAGTAGTAGTAGTAGAGCATTAATCGTTCGGTCTACTTATCACAGGACATAATGCCTATGTATGATCATGCCATGAATAACAATCATAAACTATGCGGCTCTTTCTTCAATTGCACCGACAGTAATTTGTTTACCCCACATATGCTATGTTCTTGAGAGAGATTGCCTCTAGTGAAGGTATGCCCCCAGGTCTATTTAATCTATTACTAAAACCCTAAAAACCTTGCTACAATGATTATTTTTATTTTACTTGCAATTATATATTCCTACTACTATCGATTTGATCCTTGAAATAACGAGTACAAGGGGATTGAAAACCATCTTGCCCGTGTGGGTGCAAGTATTGCTTGCTATGGTGTGTGTAGGTATGCTAAAGGTCATTTGCATGGACCTCCTATTGGTTCGATAAAACTCGGTTCTTTACTGAGGGAAATACTTTCTGATACTATAATCACCCTTCCTCTTTAGGGAAATTCCGAAACGCCTATCAACAAGTAGCCACAAGAATTCTGGCGGCCGTTACTAGGGAGACTTCATCAACAACTAAAAGACTCAGCTGTAGGTGGTACATTTATGGGAATTACAATTAGGAGAAGCCAAGAAGCTTCTTGATAAGGGTTTATTATTCTATGCCTCTGGTTGGTTGTTGTGCTCAGTTTTGTCCCTAACAACTAACGTTGCTCACTTGTGCCCCCTACTCCACCAGGTGCTCACAAAAGCCCAAACGGAGCACTTCCCATCGGCCCCTCAAGTCACTTTGACCGTTACCTCTGACTCTTATGTGGGGTTCGCTCACTCTCTCCACCATAGGGGTCGCGGTCGCGGTGGTAGGGGTCGAGGCAACTATGACTAGTGGGGCCGTCGTAATATTCATGACAGGTGGGGGCGCTCCACTCTCTCACCACATGTGCGACTAGAATCCTGACATTGTGTGGTCGACGCACTTATGACAGTGGGGCGCTTGATAAACCCTGGCAGGGGTGGCGTTATGGCCACTCTATCCACCCACGGTGCTGACGGCGGGTAAGATCCTGACTTGTGGGGCCGATGGCAGCTTATGACAGGTGGGGTATATTCTCCTCTATCATTTGTTAACACCATGGCAAATCTGCGAGAGGAGTATTGAGTGTGAGGAGACTATCTTTGAAGCACACAGAGCAAGGAGTTCGTCATCAAAAAACAAATTTACCTTTTGGAGAGTGGTGGTCTTTGGATGCTTAGGTATTGATAACCCACACTACTAGGGGATTGCCAACAGTTTTCGAGGGTTAGAGTATTCAACCCCAAATTTATTGATTCGAACAAGGGGAGCCAAAGAATATTGTAAGTATTGAGCAGTTGAGTTGTCAATTCAAACACACTAGAGATTAAATATCTGCAGCAGAGTGATCAGTAGCACAATAGTATGATGGTTTGATAGCGATAACAATAGTAGTAGCAGCAATACAGTAACAGTGAACCTCAGTTAGCAATGATTTGGTAGCAGTTGTAACAGTAGCAAGCAACAATAGCAAATTCGCAAGAACAATATGTGAAAAGCTCGAAGGCATTGGATCGGTGATTTCGTTGGAATGACATCATCATATAACAGGTCTAACCTAGGGCGACACAGAAATAGCTCCCATTCGTCAATATAATGTAGGCATGTATTCCAAGTAATAATCATACGTCCTTATGGAAAGAACTGCATGACATCTTTTGTCCTACCCTCCGTGGCCAGGGGGTCCATAAGGAACATACTAAGGGATATAAGGCCTCTTTTAATAGAGAACCGGAACAGAGCATTAGCACTTAGTGAATACATGAACTCCTCAAACTACAGTATCACCGGAAAGAATCCCAATTATTGTCACCTTGGGGTATGCGGATCATAACTCGTAATAGGTGTTACAACTTGCAAGATAGGATCAAGAACACAAATATTCATGAAAAACATAATAGGTTCAGATCTGAATCTGGCACTCGGGCCCTAGTTGACAAGCATAAGCATAGCAAAGTCATAGCAACACCAATCTCAGAACATAGTGGATACTAGGGATCAAGCCCTAACAAAACTAACTCGATTACATGATAAACACTCACCCAACCCATCACAGTCCAGCAAGCCTACGAAGGAATTACTCACTCCCGGCGGTGAGCATCATGATGAAATTGGTGATGAAGGAAGGTTGATGATGACGACGGCGACGGATTCCACCTCCAGAGCCCCGAACGGACTCCAGATTTGGCTCCCGATGAAGAACAGGAGGTGCGGCGGTCCGTATCGTTAAAACAAGCGATCGAAACTTCCTCTCTTATTTTTTTCCGCATCATGTCCGAGTAGTTTCATTCAAATCATGCAAATATTAGAGTCCCAAAACAAGAGAAAAAACATTAGGAAAAGTAGATACGATGGAGATGTATCAAACTCCCAAGCTTAACCCATTGCTTGTCCTCAAGCAATCAGTTGATAAACCGAAAGTTGATAAAGAAAAAACTTTTACGAACTCTTTTGTTCTTGTGCCCATATATGCTTAAATAACACACAAGGTTTCAAAACCGATCATGCCTAAACCATGCAAACAATAACTCTTAGAAATTATATTCACTCATACTCAATGGCATAATCAACTAGCGAGCAATAATAAGATATCTCGCAAATGCCAACACTTTGTCAAAAACAATCCTATATAATACGATAATAATGGTATCTCGCTAGCCCTTTCTGGGAGACCGCAAAACATAAATGCAGAGTACCTCCAAAGTTCAAGCAGCGACTAAAACATTGTTGTATTCATGGTAGGAAGAGAGATCCAGTCATGATGCATTCAACATAACATGCCATCATGCATGAGGATGACAATAGGCTCTCCGGTTGGTGCTGTTTGAGAAGGAAATGATCAACATAAAGTAAAAACAAAATGAAAGTAAATAGATAGGCCCTTCACAAGAGGGAAGCAGGGATTTGCAGAGGTGCCAGAGCTCGAAGCTTAAATCAGAGATCAAATTAATTTGGGAGGTATAACCCTTCCTGTCAAGTTAGACCAGAGTTTCAATATCTTCAATGCTAAACCAAATTAGCGACGGTTCCCAAAGCGATATAAAAGTAAAGTTTACTCCCCCACCACAAAAAAACACAGCCATTGCTAACAGAATCCGCGGGTGCCTTCCATACTAAACAACAGTTCCGGGGGAGTTTGTTTAATTATTTTGCAATTTTTTAACATGACTGGGCACCTACGATTACCGGCCCCTCTCGTGCAAGGAAGAGTGAATAAAACCACTCATCATGAGAATAACCCACTTCGCATGGAGATATGACCACCCCCGTCAGCTCAGAGTGGTCAGCACACAAAAACAGATGTTCGGTTTGAAATTTTAGAGAGGTGGACACATGCAACATTTACTTGGAAGGCAGGTATATACCGCATATAGGGTAGATATGGTGGCACCATCTAGATAACTTTGGTTTTAAGGGTTTTGATGCAACAAACAGTATCCCAAACTTAGTACAGGCGGCGGAAGGGCTGGCAAATAGGTTGAGAAGCGATCCAAACTAGAGATGCGGAAATGGTCATGATAATGCCATTGTGAATAATTAAACATTGAGGACTAGATGAGTACGGTATAGACACCCTGAACATCACTACCGTGAGAGGCTATAGTTGGTTTGAATCAACTACATGCGTGAAACCATGTGCCAGTTCAAGCCACCTTGAACATCCGAGGGGATACCATATTCATATACATTCACAATCATTTTAAGCATGTGACATCTAGCTTAAATCATTATCCACTCCTAGCTACTAAAAGCTGGCTGGCCAACTATTAATCTCTATTGTCATTGCAACATGGTTAAATCATAACAGTTTGAATCATGATTTGCATGAGGTATTCATATAGAGTCATTTTTTGTTCTAGGATCGAGTTGTAATTCTTGAGTTGTAAGTAAATAAAAGTGTGAATGATCATCAT
>CM022301.1:108298541-108536194 GCA_011799875.1 Thinopyrum elongatum
GAGTCCGAATTGGACAAGGGGGAGGGGGGCGGCCCCCTTTCCTCTTTCCCTCTCCCTCTCCCTCTCCTTCCCTTTTCCCTCCGATAAGAAAGGAAAAAGAGGGGGGGGGTCGAATCCTACTAGGAGTGGAGTCCTAGTAGGACTCCCCCCTTGGCACGCCCCCCTTGGTGGCCGGCCTCGTCCTCCCCTCCTTTATATACGTGGGTCGGGCACCCCTTGGAGATACAACAATTGTTCCAAGCCGTGTGCGGCGTCTCTCTCCACGGTTTACTCCTCCGGTTATATTCACGTAGTGCTTAGGCGAAGCCCTGCGCGGATCACATCACCATCACCGTCACCACGCCGTCGTGCTGACGAAACTCTCCCTCGACCCTCTGCTGGATCAAGAGTTCGAGGGACGTCATCGAGCTGAACATGTGCTGAACTCGGAGGTACCGTACGTTCGGTACTGGATCGGTTGGATCATGAAGACGTTCGACTACATCAACCGCGTTAACTTAACGCTTCCGCTTTTGGTCTACGAGGGTACGTGGACACACTCCCCCCTCTCGTTGCTATGCATCTCCTAGATAGATCTTGCGTGATCGTAGGAATTTTTTTGAAATTGCATGCTATGTTCCCAACACCCCGGACGTCGAGGTCCTTAATGGCCTTGACAAGCCCTTCATGAAGCCCTTCGACAAGCCAGTTGACCCCGTCCATGATAGGAAGAGGAAGAGAGGAGGTCTGATGGAGGAGGAGATCAATGTCTTTTGCAGCATGACTGCAATGGTGAAGGAGGTGGCAACAGCCATCAGGGAGTGCAAGCCCCTCGACGTCCACCCTGACCTGTATGGCGCTGTCATGACCCAGGGTGGCTTCAGCGACGAGGCTCTCATGGCAGCTCTCAGCCACCTGCTTGACAACAAGGCCCAGGGTGTTGGGTTCGTTGCCATGGCAGATGCTCACAGGGTGCTGTGGCTCAGGAGCTGGCTGGGCAAGCACTACTACTAGAGTAGTGCTGCCTGTGAGCGTGCGTGATCCCCGATGGTGATGGCGGTGGCGACGACGATGACGATGACGACGTACATTTTGTGTAGCTAGGGCTGAAAAACTATTTGATGGTATGTATATTTTGGTGAGGTGGTATATACTAACCCCTCAAGCTGATGATGAACTTGCAGTGGTAGGACGACACCCTCTTTTGGATGTGGTGGTAGGTTAACACCAAGGTAGTGCTAGGTAGAACTTGCTATGCCGTATGATCATGCATGCTTTACTTCTTCTCTTCTGCTCCATTGTTGTTTGTGTGCTACTTTGCTTGCTACTTGTGTGCTCCATTGATTTGCTGCTTCAACTCTTGCTCTTGTGCATTGCTAGGGCAAGTGGTATGCCGTGTTCATCGGTAAGGCTCCAGGGGTTTACAGTTCATGGGAAGAAGCCAGTGCACAAGTGGCATCGTATAGCAACAGCAGCCATAGAGGGTTCAAGACTAGGCAGGCAGCAGAACAAGCTTACTTCGACTGGGTGCGAAAGCACAAAGGCAGTAGTGTTGACAGTGGCAAGGTTGGAGGTGTCAAAGTGGAAGGCGCTAAGGTGGATCGTCAGTTGGGGCTGAAGCTGAAGAACTTCATCATCTTCGCCCAGTTCATCGCCATTGTTGTGTTGTGGCATTGGTATGCTAGGTGTGATCATTGTGGGTAAGCTCACCAACTAGGGTACAAGGTAAGCACAACATGTACGCCGTATGCAACCAAACGCCGTGTTCATGTGCTGCTTGGGCCAATGTAGGCAACCAAACAAAGTGCACTTGCGTATTACCTAATGCAGGGACACTAGATGCAGGCAACGAAACAACTTGCAGATGGCGCATTAGGGCCTGTTTTTACTCAACCAGGCTGGGTTAACAAGTGTATGCGATGCAGGAACTGTTCACAACTTGAACCAAACACGCCCTTACTAACGACGAGAAATTGTGCGGCTCGTACTCTCGAACGAGAATAACATATGCATATGCATATGCATAAGCAGTACGTGTACTGCGTACAATGCATCAGGGGTAGTATGGTCTTTTCCAGTGCTTATAAATGGATAAAGAAAAAAGAAAATCAATAAAAAGAGGGAAGTGGCATGCTAATCAAGGAGCCAACGAGCAGAGTGGCAATTTTGTGAAGCCAATCTTGAAAGTGGCAATTTTGAGAAGCCACGTATTGAAAGTGGCGAATATCCAATTTTCTCCACGGAAAAAAGCTCTCGTTGGTATATACCCTAGATGGCCACCGCCGCCATCTTCAGGCAAGATCGTGGTCGCCTCCCCCTCCAAGCACTGTGCCGCCCTTCCAATCTAGCGTGCGGCCGACCAAGAAAGACAACGAGGTCGTTGCTATATAGCTGAAAGCAGGTGGCGGCGGCAGCGATGGTGGGGCGGAGGACGGCAGCGTGTTGCGGCTGGTGTTGTTTATGTTCCTGTTGCCGGTTCACGCGATCGTGGCCTACTCTCTACATGCGTGCTCGCCTACCTCGCCATTCTTGCATGCGGCCTGACACCACCACATTCATGCATACAACGCCATCTCGACTGCTGCATCATAATGGTGAACCTGGTCGCCGGTACTATGGAGGGTGTAGGACTAGGAGATCAGGTCATCAGGATGGAGCATGTCAGAGTTGGCAAGTAGTGCAGGTCACCTCCTCATACTGTCGTAACCATGCAGGCTCATTGTTAGCATCTTCATGCATCAATAATTCAACCGCAGTTCCCTCCACTAACTCATCTTAAATCTTCTAGCTTTCCTGTTGCATCATGTTCTGTTCACTTGGTCATTTGCAATTCGTAATAGGGTGTGTATTTCTTCAATCTTACAGGATTAAGATCACGGATAGTCTAAATACTACTGTATTGTTTTTTTTTCTGTTCTGATTAATTTCCCAATTGCTCGTGTAGCATGCTTGCTTAATTTGTTGCTTCTATTAATTTAGTGATAACCATGATATTGTTTCTCCCAATTATAAAATATGTACCAAGTATAGTGTTCAGAGTGCCTCTCGATAGACCCTGTAAATAGCATTTTTGTTTGTACTTCTAATAAATTGGTGCATATATGATATTAGTTGCTCTTTTCTGGAAATTTCCAAAAATACGTATAAGGTCATCATCCTCTTCATCAATTTCTTGCATAATATTCTGTTCTCTTGTATTTTTAAGAACATGTATTCGTGCTTTGATTGAAAAGTACAGCGCAACATGTGTATCAAAGTTCAAAGACTAGAAATAACGTGTATTACACTTATTGCAAATATTAATGTGTTCCTTGAGTTGTAACAATGAGGATGAGTAAAACTGATAAAGAACCTGCGAGTCATGATAAATGTCTTAAACCTTTAATTTTATTGTAAATAACAACAGACATGTGTTTCAAATTTCAAAGACCAGGAATACTCTGTATTTCACCTATTACGAGTATTTTATCTCCATAATGCTTCTGTGTGCTATATCATCAAATTAAAAAAACGTGCCTACTAATGTTTTTACTAAAACATTTTCCTATATTTGTTTTAATGTTAGAGAAAGAACTATGTTGCAGCTTCCAATATGGAGAGCTGAAGAGTGTATCAAGTCTCTTGATTGTATATTTGGACAAATGTGCAAGCCTTATGTATTGTCCCTATTAAGATGAGAAGCGTTGTGGTAGTGAAACCAAGTACAACTACGCGAGGAAGAGCTGGACCACAAGGAACATGACAACAGTGAAGAGCTGAAGAGGAAAGGCATCTCTGTTCGTCATGGCATTGTGGAAAATTACATGTGCGCTTATGCACATGGACTATGATGTCATGCTTGAATGTCATGTTCTCCAATGGATTTTTTTCTCATAAGAGAGTGTTAGATACAACAATGAAGGACAAGGTATGTAAGCTAAAGGGTAAATATCTAGGTCGTATTCAGTCACGTCGTGCACTTTTTCCTCCAAGAAAATATGCCCTCAAATGGTTATATATGACTATTTTGTTCTGGAGGAAACTGTGCGTGGAGATATAATTTTAGTATGAAAATTTACTTGATGCAAATGTTATGATACGGTATAATGTATGACACACACCATATACTATAGTGTTAGCAATTGGTTACTTTCTGAATTTTGTTGCTACTGCCTACTTTGTTGAACCATTTGATGTGGATGACTCTTGTACTCAATTTTTTTGCTTACTAAAATAAAGAAGACAACATCAAAGAATAGTATTTGTTTGGTTTAAGTTGTCAAATACTTTTCATTGTGATTTGTAATTCATTTTCTTATTGAGGGCATGTTGAGGTAGCATTATCTTTTATCTAGAAAATTTGCTATAGGCATGTAGTGAATAACGTTTCAAGGCCGTTGCCACCCTTGTCCCTTGTTGCTGGCCTGACACGGCCACGTCGATCACTGGCTCACTTAGTACACGAGTTAGTGGATTTTGTCATAAGAGTGAGGGTTGAGAGTGAGTGGTATGGGAGTTGAGGAATTTTGTATCCGAGGAGGTGCTCTCTTGTTAGTAATAAATTGCAAGTGTTGTGATTATGCTGATATTGTATGTTGTGCTGAACATATAGTCTAAGGATCTAACGATTCTTGGAGATATAAGGGATCTGAAAAAAACATGGCGCAATGTTTCTAAACAATAATAAAACATAAATGGTTTTCTAAAAATGAATAAATCTTAGAAAGTACAATAAAGTCCTCAGAAGATGTTTGAACTACACCCAAATTGAATATGTAGCTTCTGCATGCACAACGTGAGTGAACTATGTAGTGCTAACAAGAGAGGTTATTTTCTGTCAAAAAAACAAGAGAGGTTATTTTTACATTTTTATCTCTATTAGTAAAGTATATGTGGGTTTCTATGGTTTTCAATAAACTATCTATTGGAAGTGAGAATTTTAGATGTTCAATTGATACCCTAAATCTTGGAAGGACAGAAGTGGTTAAAGTGCAGAACTGTGGGGCCTGATGGAGAGCAGTGTTTTGGTGCTCGAATGCATCTTTTGTTATGGTGCCCCGGTGTGCACTGCTTGGTATTGGGAATCGACTTGGGATGTCCTTATCATGGAGATTGATGGCGCCGCAGCGCGACTATGCTTGGCACAGCTTGGCTGGGGTAGAAGATCGAGCCTGATGACGAGGGTGTCGTCCCACGTCCTCGCCACGCCACACAACTGTTTCCGAGGTCGTCCAACTGCTACTTCATGAGCTTGCGTTGCTTTTTCCCTTGAAGAGGAAAGGGTGATGCAGCAAAGTAGATATAAGTATTTCCCTCAGTTTGAGAACCAGGTATCAATCCAGTAGGAGACAACGCACAAATCACCGAATACCTGCACAAACAATCAAACAAACTTGCACCCAACGCGATAAAGGGGTTGTCAATCCCTTCACGGTTATTTGCAAAAGTGAGATCTGATAGAGATAGATAAATGATAACGTAAATATTTTTGGTATTTTTGGTTTATAGATCGGAAAGTAAAAGATTGCAAAAAGAGTAGATCAGAAAATAATATTGTAGATCGGAAACTTATATGATGGAAAATAGACCCGGGGGCCATAGGTTTCTCTAGAGGCTTCTCTAGAGATAGAAAATAATACGGTGGGTGAACAAATTACTGCCGAGCAATTGATAGAAAAGCGCAAAGTTATGACGATATCTAAGGCAATGATCATGAATATAGGCATCACGTCCGTGTCAAGTAGACCGAAACGATTCTGCATCTACTACTATTACTCCACACATCGACCGCTATCCAGCATGCATCTAGAGTATTAAGTTCATAAAGAACGGAGTAACGCAATAAGCAAGATGACATGATGTAGAGGAATTAACTCAAGCAATATGATGAAAACCCCATCTTTTTATCCTCGTTGGCAACAATATAATACGTTCCTTGCTGCCCCTACTGTCACTCGGAAAGGACACCGCAAGATTGAACCCAAAGCTAAGCATTTCTTCCATTGCAAGAAAAAAAAATCTAGTTGGCCAAACCAAACCGATAGTTCGAAGAGAATTACAAAGATATCAAATCATGCATAAAAGAATTCAGAGAAGATTCAATTAATATTCATAGATAAGCTGATCATAAATCCACAATTCATCGGATCTCGGCAAACACACCGCAAAAAAGTATTACATCGAATCGATCTCCAAGAACATCAAGGAGAACATGGTATTGAGAATCAAAGAGAGAGAAGAAGCCATCTAGCTACTAGCTATGGACCCGTAGGTCTGTGGTAAACTACTCATGCTTCATCGGAAGGGCAATAGAGTTGATGTAGAAGCCCTCCGTGATCGAATCCCCCTCCGGCAGGATGCCGAAAAAGGTCCCTAGATGGGATCTCACGGGTACAGAAGGTTGTGGCGGTCGAAAAGTGTTTTCGTGGATGCCTCTAGTGGTTTGGGGATATATGAGAATATATAGGCGAAAGAATTAGGTCAGGAGGTGCACGAGGGGCCCACAAGGGTGGGGGGCGCGCCCTCCATCCTTGTGGCCGCCTCGTGGCTCCTCCGACTTCATCTCCAAGTCTCCTGATTGTCTTCTGGTCCAAGAAAAATCATCGCGAAGGTTTTATTCTGTTTGGACTCCGTTTGGTATTCCTTTTCTGCGAAACTCAAAAACTGGGAAAAAACAGCAACTGGCACTAGGCTCTAGGTTAATAGTTTAGTCCCAAAAAGAATATAAAATAGCATATTAATGCATATAAAACATCCAAAACAGATAATATAATAGCATGGAACAATCAAAAATTATAGATACGTTGGAGACGTATCAAGCATCCCCAAGCTTAATTCCTGCTCGTCCTCGAGTAGGTAAATGATAAAAATAGAATTTTTGATGTGGAATGCTACCTAACGTATTTATCCATGTAATCTTATTTATTGTGGCATGAATGTTCAGATCCGCAAGATTCAAAACAAAAGTTTAATATTGACATAAAAACAGTAATACTTCAAGCATACTAACAAGGCAATTATGTCTTCTCAAAATAACATGGCCAAAGAAAGCTTATCCCTATAAAATCATATAGTTTGGCTATGCTCCATCTTCATCACACAAAATATTCAAATCATGCACAACCCCAGTCTTAGCCAAGCAATTGTTTCATACTTTAGTATTCTCAAACTTTTTCAACTTTTGCGCAATACATGAGCGTGAGCCATGGACATAGCACTATAGGTGGAATAGAATGGTGGTTGCGGAGAAGACCAAAAGAAGGAGATAGTCTCACATCAAGTAGGCGTATCAACAGGCTATGGAGATGCCCATCAATAGACACTAAAAAAAAGACACATCCTTGACATTTTGGGCCGAACGAAATTTTTTTCTGTCATGCTTATGACACTTCTATGACGATAATTGTGACAACACCCGGTATCATCATAGAGGTGGTGGGCTCCTACTTCTATGACAAAAAATCATGACAGAAAATGGGCTTTTCGTCCTGGGCGGGCCGGAGACGCAGCTGCATGACATTCTTTGGGCCGTCCATGACGGAGAAAACCGTGGTAGAAGCGAGGGCGAGGAAAATATCGAGGAGTTCCCGGTTACGGTGGGTGGTCGGGGGCCGAGCGATGCGCGTTTCTCTCGTACCCGTACGCGCGTGTGTGCAAGGCGTTGCGCTCTAACTGAACCCAAGTGAGGCGTTGGGCTCTAACTGAACCCGAGCGATTGCACTAGCTACGTTACTGAACCCGAGCGATCGATCCCTTGCTGTTAGCTGAACTCGAGTGATTCCTTCGCTACCGCTGCTAACTGAAGCCGATCGATGCTGCCTCTTGATGAACACTGAGCGTTGTTGGGGGGGTTTGGATGAACAGTTCCCGGTGGGGGGTTGGATGAACAGGACCCCGTGGTGTTGCCGCTGGATGAACAGGACCCCGATCGATCGAGCCGGTTGGGGGGTGGATGAACAGGACCCCATGGAGGGCTGGTTGAACAGTAGCCGGTGGAGGGCTGGATGAACAGTAGCCCGTGAAGGGGTGGTTGAACAGGACCCCGTGGAGAGGGCTGGTTGAACAGTAGCCGGTGGAGGAGCGGTGGAGGCTGGATGAACAGGAGCCTGTGGATGAACAGTCGCAGGTGGAGGCTGGAGGAGGTCGACGGTGGATGAACAGTAGCCCGTGGAGGCTGGAGGAGGTTGACGGTGGAGATGAACAGTATCCCGTGGAGTCCCGTTTTGCGGTACGCCACACCCCTCCCGATGAACAGGACCCCCGTTTCGACCGTAGCGCTCCAACACAAGTCCGTTTCCTCCGTTTTGTGGTACGCCACACCCCTCCCGATCAACAGGACCCCGTTTCGACCATAGGAGGTCCAAGAGAAGTCCGTTTCCTCCATTTTGCGGTACGCCAGACCCCTCTTGATGAACAGGATCCCGTTTCGACCATGGCCGGTCGAACACAAGGCCGTTTCCTTCGTTCTGTGGTACGCCAGGCCTCGTTTCGATTGGCTGTTTCGTCCAAGCCGGTTGGCTCCTGATGAACACGATGTATTCCTTTGCCTCCCGATGAACACGACACATTCCGTTGCCTCCCCATGAACATGACGACGACGCAGTTTCTCCGTTCTGACCCAGCCATGTACACGAGCCCTGGCCGTACGTATGCGCGAGTAGGCGTTCGAGACCCCGCCCGTATGTACGTACGTGGCCGTATTTACTTTCTTGCACCCTGGCTGCTGTACGTACGTGTACACGATATTAACGGGACTGCGTGTCATGCTATGTGCGCGCCTCTACTACGACACGTGCCCTTCCTTACACGGCCACGGTTCATCGCTGCAACCTACAGACAGACCGATCGTATATACATACATGTTCGTGACCAGAATGACAACGCTTCTTATGCTTCGACCAGGTGGGTCCCGACTGTTAGGCACTTCCTTGCGTGCGAAGATGTAGCTGGTGGGTCCCAGCAGTCAGGGGGGAAACATTTTTTTCGCGAAATACGGTGGCCCGTCCGGTGGGTCCCTGCTGTCAGGTGGAGGAATCATTATTTTCCGTGTAATAAGGAGGCACTTCCTTGCTGCGGCCGTGGACCCAGCTGTCAGCCTCTCCACGTACAGTACTCTTCCGATGGAAGTCATTCATTGACCACATTGACCACGCCGCGCTGAGAGCACCAAGGCGGTGGATGACGGCGAGGCCTAGGAAGGGGACGACGCGGAGCCGGGGAAGACGCGGCAGTGGATGCCCACGCGGAGAGGAGTACGAGGGTTCACTGGTTCGGCTGCGGTGTGAGGCTGCCGTGACCGCAGAATAACAGGGGGTGTGGGTGAGTAGAGGGATGGCCTGGCCAGCGGTGGGAGTAGTAGGGGGCGGTGAGGCCTCTGCGGCAGCACAGCCGGCCACGGGAGGCAGGAGAAGGCGGCACGACCGGCGCTGCTTTGTGCGGCTGGAGCAAGAAGACCAGAGGTTGAAGAAGCATGACGGCCGTTGGATGGACATCGTACGGTCACTGCAGCTAGAATCGTTTATATTGACTAAGTTAACAAAGCCCTTGGTACGCGTCAACTTAGTAGGCCCACAGGCCAGCCTCTGAAACGGTGCGCCCCAGATGTCAGGGGGAGGAATCATTTTTTGGGCGGCTGAAGCTAGAATATCCGAGATTGAAGAAGAAGCACGACATTCGTTGGATGGACATCCAACGGCCACTGCTGCTAGAACTGTGTGTTGACTATAAGTTGACAAAGCCTTGCATACGCGTCAACTTACTTTTTTTTAGGGGACGCATCAACTTAGTAGGCCCACAAGTGTGTGGTAGAGAACTTATAGCCCATTTGCGATTTGTAAGAATGTACATCCCACTTTTGAATTCTAATGGAATTTACTACAGCCCATTTACAGTTTGTTAAAATTACAACCCATTTTCTAGCTAGGACAACGATTAATAATTTCAACCAACCGTTCAAAACAGAATTCAATAAAATTTCCCACATTTTGATGGGATCCGAAATATTTTTATCCCAAAATTTCTAGTCAGATTAAATACAATTTCAATATAAATTTATATTAAGTAAAAATCCAACGAAACATTGCGCACGCAGCAATTAATGAAATTAAAATTTTCAAAATCCAAAAATAATATTTTATAAACTAATTACGTGTTGGTTGCATTTTTTTATAGTTACTGCCCAGTTTTTATAATTACATCCCATTTATTATTTCTTAAAGCCCATTTTCTAGTTAAGCCCAATGCATCCCTCCTAGGAAAGATTTGCAGCCCAGCGGGGTGGAGAATAACAAGTTGACCTTGCCTGGGTATTCCTCAAAAAAAAGTATAGCTGGGCTAGCCATTTTCAGCTTGAAA
Source organism: Thinopyrum elongatum (assembly GCA_011799875.1). NCBI lineage: Eukaryota > Viridiplantae > Streptophyta > Magnoliopsida > Poales > Poaceae > Thinopyrum > Thinopyrum elongatum. The sequence continues at coordinate 108,308,853 of CM022301.1, forward strand.
AAAATTTAATATCTGGGCTGGATATCTGGCTTGGGCTAGACGGGCCACAGCCCGCCCAGTTAATACCCTGCTCTCCTCTGAACAACAACGAAAACATCGCTCAAGAAAAACTCTGCAGTGCTCACACCTCAAAAACACAAATACTGCTCGAGCTGCTTGGTCCCAGCTGTCGGCCGCTCCTTGTGCAATTCTCTCGTTTATTGACTACATAGGTTGACAATGGTGTGGGACCGTGATGTCAGGAAACCAGGAGGAAGCAAAAAAAAATTATAGTTGTACATAATAAGGAGGCACTTGCGTACGTACGGCTATGGCCCTAGTGGGTCCCTACTGTCATCCAGTCAAAATAAAGTCATCTCCTGAATCCTCATGTTCGTCGACCATGTTGACAATGCTCGGCGCCACGGCGAGCGCAACAACTCGAAGGACGATGGAGAGGGCCTCACGGGCCCTACGGATGGTCTGATACAGCGCCCGCTGCTCATTCAGGAAGCCAGGATCATCGGACACCTATGAGCACCTTCGAGAAACAGTAAGGCCGCGCTTGGGAGCTCTGGTTTATTTCACATCTGTATTAAGATACAAGTGTAATTTACTCATCATCGGAAACAACGCGTAAAATACAGGCGTAATGAAACCGAGGGCCCAAGGTCTGTAACGAAAACCGGCGTGTTACGCGTGTAATTTGAGAGACCAGTGTATATTTTACTAGTCGAAATCGACCAACCAAGCGCTTCGCCTAAGACCATCTGCTATTATTTACAAGCGTCAGTTTTACAAGCGGTTTTGGTTGGAAAATGATGATCCAATCACGGCCTAAGATGATGAGTTGGTCGGAAGATCGTATGGTTTCACCTCTAACCTACCCGAGTTGTCGTATAGGCTATGAATGAAACAGAAGACAATGAACTTCTTAAGCATAGAAACAACAGAAGAGGATGATCTTCATAACATGCAAATCACAGGCATTAGCTCAACATGCAAAACAATATGAAGCATTATTCTCAGGAGGCACGGTGAACAGCTCGTGATGCCTCATGCAACAACATTCCAAGTTCAACTTTGCAATCAAACTCACAAGGCCTGGCATTACATAGACAACATTCAGAACAAACTCTTAAAATACCTTACATAAGTCAACATTCATGTGACTATGCATCTCAGCAGAGTAAATATTTCTGAACTGAAGATAGGAACAGGAAAAAATGATCGACGTTGCTCACAGCAAAGGGCGTCCCACTCAAAAATATCAAATGCATGTCTTCTGGCTAACATCAATGAGCAAAATTTGACAAGGTTTTCCAATTCCAATACATTAAACTAATGTCTTCTTGCTAACATCAATGATTAAACTTTGACAAGCTTTTCCCATTCAAAATATGTAATGCCTATGATTATGGAACAGGCAGGGTTTGTCATCAGTTTGTCACCTGATAGTCCGGTGGCTCAAGGTGACAACGAATGATTAGAGAACCATTCGATGTATTGTGCATGATGAAGTATTATGGAGGACACGAACCATCTGAACATTTTGTGCAGTTCCACTAAAATCAAGCTGAGCATCCCTGTGGATTTCGTATTTATATGCTGCAAGAAAACAAAGACACATCAGCACACACACATGAATATTGGCCCCAGTGTCAACCCACCAATCGGTGGACTAACAAACTGAAAGTACAGTAAACAGATTACCATACCCAGATGCCCCATCATTGTTGCTTAGAATGACATTGACAGACTTGGAGTAGTGTCCTGGCTTCTTCTACTTGTTTGGGCACTTTTTGCCCAGTGCACTCCACGTGTTGTAGAGTTGCCTATGCTCTCTGCAGACTAGTCATGTCACCAGTGTCTACTAATACTCTGTAAAGCTTCTCGATCATTCCTTCTGTAATGTAGCGCAAACAGTGACTACTTCTTTCTGCAAAGTGGTAAGACCAACTGGACCCACTAATGCAGCAGTTTGACTTAGACACATTGGCTCCTTTTGTGCAGTTTAACTAAAATCAAAGTCAGAATAAAACCGAGCTTTAATTTTGATATCCCTGTAAGCAACAATAGGTATAAAGGAAACAATTACTGAGAAATAACGGTTGATGACTTGTACTCCCAGAAGAAAAACATCTACTGATCTACCTTATCTTAATGGGAAACAAAGCAGGAGAGTAGCAATTTTCAATCAGAGTGATTCATTCATATTAACTGAGACATTATCTTAACAATGCCTTGTTTCAACATGTATAAAGAACGACAAAGCAGAAAAGTACCATTCCTAAAACAATGCGACTGATTCATTTTAACAGAGACATTATCTTAATAATACCTTGGTTAAACATGTAGAAAGAACTACAAAGCAGGATAGTACCATTTGTAAAACACTGTAACTGATATATAATAACAGAGACATTATCTGAACAATACATTTCTTAAACATGTACTCCGGCCGATCCCTATCAGAAATGGTACTCCCGCCGATCCCTAACAAGTGTTGCAGTTTTGAACTAAGATTCAGTAGTTAATCCTGAGGAAAGTCGGTACTGAAAGTCGTTACTGACCTTTCAAGACCAAGATTTGAAACAACTCGTGAGGAAGACCTAAAAGAGATCTCAACACATATATGGAAATTTGGTCTCCTTTTGTGCAGTTCCACCAAAATTAAGCGAAGCAAAATGTCGCAATAGCAACAAGTTGAATAGATATCCCTGTTTTAATAGAGGCAAAAAAGGAATCAATTATTGGCCAATAAAGGAGGATGAAACATGCGGCCACAAAAATGGTAATCCCGCCAATCCCTAACAAGTGTTGCAGTTTTGAACTAAGATTCAGTAGTTAATTCTGAGAGTGGCATTGCTTAATTTTACCAGCGGCATTAGATTAACAAAAAACATAAACAGTTCCAAGGGAGAGTGGGCGCAACAACAACATGTGCTTCCATCTACTTATAAAGGGGGTGATGCAGAGTTTTGTTGTAACAAAGAAACAAGCATCATGTCTGGGTTGGAACGATTTTTGCCCACTTAATGGTAAAAGACAGCAGTTCAATAGCTTCAATTCAACATTTATCCAAAACAGTACCAATACAAGTAGCACAACATCTCAAAGCACACTGCAGCATCATGTGGATGAAAGTCGGTACTGACCTTTCTTTACCAAGATTTGAAACAACTCGCGAGGAGGACTTGAAAGAAATCCCAACACATATATGAAAATCCATGATCTCCTTTTGTGCAGTTCCACCAAAATTAAGCAAAGTCGCCGGTGTGACATTCAAGTTGAACTGCACAAAACACTCTTAAAACAAAAGTGTTTCGCGTAGCGAAGCAAAATGTCGCAATAGCAACAAGTTGAATAGATATCCCTGTTTTAACAGAGGCAAAAAAGGAATCAATTACTGGCCAATAAAGGAGGATGAAACATGCGGCCACAAAAATGATAATTCCGCCAATCCCTAACAAGTGTTGCAGTTTTGAACTAAGAATCAGTAGTTAATTCTGAGAGTGGCATTGCTTAATTTTACCAGCGGCATTAGATTAACAAAAAGCATAAACAGTTCCAGGGGAGAGTGGGCGCAACAACAGGTGTGCTTCCATCTACTTATAAAGGGGGTGATGCAGAGTTTATTGTAACAAAGCAACAAGCATCATGTCTGGGTTGGTACCATTTTTGTTCACTACTTAATGGGAAAAGAGAGCAATACAATAGCTTCAATTCAACATTTATTTAAAACAGTACCAATACAAGTAGCACAACATCTCAAAGCACACTGCACAATCATGTGGATGAAAGCCTGTACTGACCTTTCATGAGACGAACAAGATCAAGTACGAATCTACCAACACGAATAGGAAATCCAATCTCGCTTTGTGCAGTTGCACTGAAATCAAGCAAAGTTGCCAGTGCGACATTTAAGTTCGCTATAGCAACAAGTTGAATAGATATCCCTGTTTTAACAGAGGCAAAAAAGGAAACAATTACTGGCCAATAAAGGAGGATGAAACAAACGACGACAAAAAGAAGCATCTAACTTATCTTGATGGAAAACAAAGTAGGACAGTAGCATTTCTAAAATGGTTGCATTGATTCATGTTAATAGAGACATTCTCTTAAAACAACATTCGTTAAAACTATAATTTACTTTTAACAGTGGCATTGCTTCAATTTTCCAGTGGCATTCTTAGATTAACAATAGCAAAATAGTTGTATGGGACATGGGACATGGGACATGCCAGCACCATGTGCGTCCACACGTATAAATGGGTGATGCAGAGTATGTAGCGAAGCAGCATATCTGCGTTGGTCCCATATTTGTTCTCTTTGAACCTTTTTCCTATGTGAGGGCAGCAAATCTAGTCCTGCACAAACTACCCGATCCCCCAGTTTCTTTCCCTTTTCAACAAAGAGATCGGTTCCTTACAGATGTGTGTATTGGGTTACCCCCTTTTTCCCTTTTCGACCAACGAAGCGGCTGGATAGCCAGTCTATACTGCTTTCCCTCCCTCCTTTCCTCATTGAGCCACGTCCTAGATTCATGCTCCACCCCACCGCACCCTTCTTTCCTCTTTGAACCAAGACCTAGATTCGACTACAGAATCGAAAAAGATCCGCATGCAGCTAGAGCAATGACGGTTTCAAAGAAACTTATACCTTAGGGTCGTCGGGATGTGGCAAGGCGTGCGGCGGGAGGCTGGATCTGCCCACACTATGTACGACAGTGAGGAAGAAGGGGTCGGTGGCCCTCCCGCATAGGCGCTGGGTGAAAGAGAACAGCGCAGCCGGCAGTGGATTGCCTCCCTCGCCGAAGGCGATAGAGTGAACGCTGCACCTCCTCCCCTTCCCGGTGCGACGGGATCCGGACGCCTCCTTCACCAGCTGTGAGGGGGGAGGGAGAGACAGAGGCCAACACAGTCTTGTTTAGATCTGGTGAAGAGGGTGAGAGACTTTGAATATAGCAAACCCTAGCAAAGGAACGCTGAGCCTCCAACGTGTGTATATATATATATATGTAGTGCGGCGAGAGTGTGGAGAGTGCAAACCCTAGCGAACAAGTGTTGAGGCTCCAGCTTATACAGTACTACATATATACTGTAGTATGGACTGAGCTCCAGTGCCTTAACTGCACCTGCTTTTGGCTGTATGACAGGTGGGCCAGCCACATTTTGGGCCCACCTGTCATACACCGAAAGGCAGGTGCACTAAGTCAATGAAGCTGCGTCCATATAGTACTCGTGTATACTACTAATATATAGTGGAGTGGTTTTCTTATTCTCTCCATAACAATCATTTTAAATTGTGTAAGTACGAAACGAAACTCTTTATTTAATGTACCAGTGAAGAAAACTACTACTTCCGATGAACTAACGATCCACGCGTCCTGGTCGCACTTCCTGTCCTTCACGTGCGGTACACTACCCTCCCTTAAGTGAACAACCACACATGCGCCAAATTATCGGAAATGTGTGAGAGTGTGTACAAATAAAGAATTTTAATTTCAATTATCGGAAAGGTTTGAGAGTATGTACAGTTTGCCCTCTCTCAATAATTATGGTTTGTTGTGTTCGGCCTAAACTTGGTCAAACTTTACAAAGTTTGACTTCAGTCAAATCTAATATGCAGAGTAAATAAAAATGGAGGGCTACTACGTCCATTCGGGTTTTTAGTCCACACCATTTTTTTAATCAAAGTTAATAGCTGGACAAATAAAATTATAGGGGAGCTGAAGACAAAGTTGTTAGAAGGCTTAGAAATCAATACAAAACTTATGCTCTTAGTACCAACGTCGATCCTTCTTCGAGGAAACATTTGGTTCATAGCCAATTGTGTGATAAAATTGCACCAACGTGAAAGACGACTGCGTCTCCAATGCAACCAAGGTGAACTGATGAAGGATATCATCTTTGTGGGTAACAAGCAAAGTGCACTGATGAAGACAGCTTGTTTTTCTTGGAAAATTGATCAGCTTCACCAGCCGATGCAACCATGAGGCGCAACCATGAGCATCGATAGGTCATCGTGGTGATGCGTCATTCATTTGGCATCAAGTTTGGGTGAGGCACCTATGAAGTTCGACAAATCCTCACTGTGGTCTGTTTCTTCTCAGTAATCAAGCTCGAGGAAGGAAGAACCACGTGGCAGAGGACAGTGAGGCTGAACAACAATGGCCATCCAATTTTGTGCAGTTCCACTAAAATTTAGGAAGACATGCCCGGGTATGGAGATACGCATCACTGTTTGCAAAAATATAAAAAAGGGATATAGTGTTGTTACTTTGTTTTGGCAGTGGTACAAGATTAACAGCGACATCTCAATTGTCAATAAGAATTAATGAAAAGTACACCAACAAATAGAAGCATCATGATTATCTTGATGGGAACTAAACCAGGATACCCGAGAAAAAAAAGCATTTCTTCATTTAACCAGTGATAGTATTAGATTAGCAGCAGCAATTGGAGCATAAGGACAATGACCGCACAACCACCATGTACTTTTTGTCGAAACAACATGTATACCTCCACCGAGGCATAAACCAGGACAACTTGTTGAGTGGCATTTCCTCTATAATAATAGGTGATGTTGGACCAGCCGACAAACCCTAGCTACTGTACATGGGGAGCTGGGGAGTAGTCGCATAGAAGAAAACCCGCATGCAGCGACCTGGGGAGCTGGACCAGTACAAGAAGTTATACCTCAGGTGGGCGAGATGTCGCTTAGGCAGGCGGACGGGATCTGCCCACATGACAACAATGAACAAGGGCGCGGAGGACCTTCGTCCGCGCCAGCGCCGACTCCGAGAGGACGGTGCGCATCGGCTTCCTCGATCGCCGACGGCGACAACATCAACGCTGCACCTCCTCACCTCCCGCAGCGGACGGGATTCGGCCGGATCTATGACCACCGGTGAGGAGAGAGATAGAGTGGACACTGTCATCTTGTTTTGATATGGAGAGGGTGAGAGAGCGAGACGCGAGAAACCCTATCAAACAAGAGGCTATATATACAATGGAGTAAAAAAACCTCTCCATAGCAGTGGTTTTAAATAGAATACGCGTGTTCCCGGAAAAAAAGAAACAAAAATTGGCGGACAATTTTTTAACGTACCAAGAAAGAAAACTCGATCAAAAACACGCCCCCGCTTCCAGGTCGCGAGAGTCGTCGCGCACACACACATAGACATAGACATGCATGTCCGTGTTTACGTAAAATTCCATCTCCATCTCCATCTCCATCTTCATCACCCGCGCGTGCTTCCCGCCCGAAACGGTCAGTGCCGCATTCATGCCCGGCCAGAGCGGATGCGACCTCTCACTAGCGCCGGCATCGAAGCAGCGCGCCGGCCGAGAGAGCGTCGCCCGCGCCGCTTCCCGGTGCATGCGACTGCTCCGCGTTCAAAGGTCGCAATAGCCGGCCACAACATGCATGTAAAAAGTTCTTGGGAGTCCGTGCTACAGCTAGCTGTCCTCCCCCAACTCGTCAATCTCTTCCAGTAGTGCTAGTACTCCATGGCGCGATCCATCGACAAGCAGGCGGGAAAGTTATTGTATACTCGGTTTGCGGTGAGTGGCATGCCGAGCGACCGTGTGGGGTGGAGCCGTGGAGGAGGGTGAGACACGAATGCGACAGACGTGATTTAAACGTTGGTTTTGCTCGATGGCGCGATCCAACAAAACGAAACGTTGGTTTCTCTCCGTTTCCATTTTTTCTCCGGAAAAACAGAAACTTTCCACTCCATTTTCATTCCTACTCCAAGGTTGCCCCATTACAACATTCCATCAAATACAAAGGAAAACTAACACGCATGCTGATGCATCTCAATGATTCACAGATGATAGCCAATATTTACTTCACAACTAAATACAAAAGTTGTGAGAGCGTGTACAAAAGAAAAACTACTGATGGGGTCACTACGACTTAAACCCTAAACTCTAAACATGATTTAATTTCATGGCTAGGTAGAACCTGTCGAAGGAAAGACGGCTGGCACCCTCGGATCATACGATGCTTTTGTGCAGTTCCACTAAAATCGAGCTGAGCATCCCTGATGGCAAAGATATTGAAGAAGTGTGATTAGAATAATAGTACTGGCACTAGTTCATGAGACATAAACTCATCACAAATAGAAGCTGGTAGAAGTAGAGAAAGATCGACATGGAGATGGATCTACGTGGGGAGCTGCGGCAGTGGAGCAAGCTGGCTCCAAAAGGAAGATGTACCTGGGACGTCGGGCTATAGCTAGAAGGGCGGTTGGGACGCGACATCAGCCCATACCACGGGGACCCCCGATTGGGACGCACCGACTGTGGATTTTCTCCCTCGCCGATGTTGACCGCGTCTACGCAGAACATCGTTCCCTCCCCCCAGCGGTGGGATCAGGCCGAATCTGTGACCAGCGGTGTGGCCACTGTTGTTCTATGCTTGTGAAGAGAGCAACCCAAGCAAGCAGGCTTGTAGCTTAGGCTCCTACTAGTGTATATATAATGATTTTCTTTTTCTCTCCATATCTACCATTTTATATTGCGTACGTGTCATTGAAGAGTGAAATGATGGTTGCTTCTTCCGACTAACTTACTGTGTGATTTGACTGCTCCTTAGTGGCCCCTACACGTACTCCCCCTACGTGTATGACCGTTCCCGAGTCTCACTTGTACTTATCTCTATTTTCTTGCATGACACGTAGACAGGATGCGCATAGAAGAATTTTGTTACTGCACGTTGTTACGTAGTACTACTAGTACCTACTCCCTCCTTCCGGTTCACTACTGGTACTCCCTCCGTCTTGGCTTATTGGTCCCCTTTGTACTCAATTCATGGGCTTGTTTTCCTCAAGAAATTGTCTTTACCAACGTATTAATATCGGGAATGCATGCATGAACAATGAATGATTAAACCTTGCATGCAACATTTTGACAAAGCATAGACTTATGAACATGTGAATATGAGGGACTACAACCTCGTGCATGCATGCAACAGTCACACGTACACATGGACGCAAAAGCGCGCACGACACCCTAATGCATGCATGTCCGAGCACACGACGGAACACACACGGTCACGCTCAAGTGCTCAACCTACACGTGCATGCACACACATACTCAGCCAGGGTGAGCTAGTGACCGTATAAACACCGGAAAATGTATATATTGAGCGCAATGAGCATATTATGAAGTCCACTGACCGTATTTTTACAAATATACAGTGACAAACAGTGTATTTATCTCGTTTGAAATTAAGCCATATTAACCGGAAAGGAGGCAGTATGGACTAGCATTACTTTGCTGTGTCCCGTCAACTTGCCGAACGAGGAGAAGCTTGTAGGATGGGAGAAGCTTGCGCGCGGTGGCTCGCAGGACAAGGAGAAACTTTTGACTACTGCAAGCTCTCCCTCGCTCAGGCGGTGGACGTGCAAAAGTTAATTCGCTGTCAGATTGCCAGAAGCATACACTGTACTAGTACCATTATTGTTCGACTTCCCGAAGAGGCGAACAGCCAAGCGCAAAGTTTACTAGTACTAGTACTACTACTATAGAGGTATGTACTACTACTAGGAACCGAATGTAGGAGCGTCTGCACTCTTATTTTATTTTAAAATGTGATAAAGCAATCTTCAACACATTTGGTTCTCTTCGAGGGTTCTCGCATGTGATAATGGAAGTTGATTGCATGGAACACTTGCCACAATTCTCGCTTAATTCTGGCTCATATCCTGTTACAAATAGGAGCGCTCGGTAATATTTTCTATTTTTTTGTTATTCAGCATGTAAACAGGTCAGCAAACCTTGCGGCGCATCTTTGTGCGAACCGTGCTTGCTGCACTTTGAATGTGGCCGAGAGCTAGCTTGATGAAACACCTCGCTTCCTTCTTCTTTTTTTGCGGGGTACCTCGCTTCCTAGTGACCGGTCTCTTGGCTGATCGTCCTAAGAATGCTTATATATGAATAAAGCTCTCTCATTTACCCGCAAAAAAGATTAAGCCATATTAACCGGAAAGGAGGGAGTATGGACTAGCACTACTTTTTGGTGTGTCCCGTCAACTCGCAGAACGAGGAGAAGCTCGCTTATGCCTTTTGACTAATGCAATCTACCCTTGCCCAGGCGGTGGACATTCAGCAGTTCATTCGGTGTCAGATTGCCAGAGGCATACACTATAGTACCCAACATGCGGAGTACCATCATTGTTCGACTTCACGAAGAGGCGAAGAGCCAAGCGCAAGGTTTAGTAGTACGAGTAGTACTACTACTAGAACCGCATGGTGGAGCGTCTGTACTCTTATTTTATTTTAATCTCTGATAAAGTACACATTTATTCGGGAGAAGGGCGGAAAACGGCAGCCCAATGGTAGTATTAAAAAACATCGAACATGTAATGATGATATCGATCAACCATGCTTGAATATATCTTGGCCTCCGTGCGAGCCCGTCTGTGTGTTCTCGCTCCTCGTCTCTCTCAAGGAACGGTGGGTTGGCCATTTTGCCGTCAATTGAGATCGGTTTGCTCACACTCCGATCCCACATGTCAGTGATATGGCAAGAGGAAGTGCGTTGACCGACTGGCCATACGCGTACTTGGTTTTGCACCTTCATACTACTCCTCCCTCCGTCACAGTTTACAAGGTGCGCTTCATTCTGATGCATTTCTCTTGATGCATTTCCACCACCAGAGACTTTAGACGCATTTGGTTTAATGCTCAATTAATTAGGGCGTGGTAACCGCAATCAAGTCCACAATTTTCTCTCGATGTACTACAGAGTGGAGTAAGTGCATGCATGTGTGTACCCGGGGTGGAAGCACTGCATGCATGTGTGTACGCATTATTTCCTCTAGTAATAGACACCGTGCTATAACTACCAATGCTATTTTTCAGGCCGATCGCTAAGTCGCCTTGGTCCCAGAGATTTTTTTTGAAGCGCGCTCTATAAACAGTGACGGATGGAGTAGTATGAGCGGATTCAAAGAAGAGCGTATTGATGGTTGCTTCTTTCGAGCAACTTACAGTGGGAAAGGTGGGGCTTATGATTTGACTGCTCATTACTCACTATTAGTGCGGCGCAACGACTGGGCTGAGTCTCCCATGCAGTTGTGCACTACTCCCTCGGTTCTTAAATATACTCCGGAGTATTTGTCTTTCTAGAGATTTCAACGAGTGACTACATACGAAGCAAAATGTGTGAATCTACACTCTAAAATATGTCCATTTGAAATTTGTAAAAAGACAAATATTTAGGAACGGAGGAAGTATAATTTTGTGCATGGCATATGGACCCGGATGCTGAAGAGGCTTCTGGCAATGCTATCAAGCTTCTAGCATTTGTTTACATAATTGACGTACTATACAAATAATTTTCCAGCGACATGAAATTGTACAATGCTCTGAGCTTTCAGCTTTTGTTTCGTGTGTCTTGCCATCCATGCTCTTTCGGAAACAATAAAAAACTAACTTCCTTGCTAATGCATCTCAATGATTAGCAGATCAGAGCTAATATTTACATCACAACTGAAGACAAAGTTGTGAGAAGGTGTTAAATTAAAATTGATCCATGCTTTCATTGGCAGCAACGTCCCCCCAGCTCTGTCTAAATCAACAAGGCATGTTGGGAAAAAAGTAGCTGTCTGGAGCATGCAACCACTGGTGCGTGTCGGTGCTATACAAACGGTTTTTAACCCCTTTCCGCGACGACATTTGGAACCGTCGCCAAGTGAGTGTGGGCGATAGGGGGGGTCCTTCCCACACGACCCAGAAACCGTCGGGGATAGGGAGCCTTGATGCATACAGTTGTCCCTATATAACCGTTTCCGATATCTCGAATATCCCAAACGCTTCATCCTTGCTACTCGTTTGTTCTCGCATTGCCATCGCAGTCGGAGTTTTGTGGTTTTACCTAAAACCAGGCAGATTCTAGGCATGGGAGCTTTCCAAGCAGATTCCAGGCACGCGAGTTTTACGATGCCTGGCACATCACAAACAGTTCAGGATTATAAACCGTGTACGATAGGTAGACAATCACACACATTTAGTTTTCCCGCACCGTATGTGATAGTGTCTGACATCACACACGCTTTGCAGACGGCAACTGTGTGCATACTTGCACACATTTCCTCTCTGTGAACCGTCTCGGATTATGGCGTATATCGCAAACGTTTGTGTTTTACCAACCGTGTGTGCCGTAATGACCTGCACAACGTAATTTCGCCCTAATTTAATTGCTGCTATTTAAAATTGTACCTAATTTAAACTTGAAAGTAGGCTATAGCTTTATTCATATCCATCAGGTTCAAACAACCAATGCATTATCCGATTCACAGGTACATATGTTTAAGAATTACATAAGCACCAAATAAAGAATGATGAACCAGGGTTCTATACTTGTACTATTACAGATGGTAAAGAAAGAGGCGATAGACATTCCGGTTGCTGAACAAGGTGAAGCGGAATGGCCCTATTGTGCTCTCCTGGATGCAGAAGGCATGCAGGACTCTAGTCCAACCCCTTGTGATGGCCGGCCGCCAATCATGTAGTTTGAGAGGTAATCTTGAGTAAACTGCTTCAGGATCCACTGCAAAAGAAAGAAGATTCAGATATTGTCATCTAACACAACTCATTACGGGCAGTAAAAAGAAGGCTATAGGGTTCTTACTTACCATCCTACAGTTCATTGTTGTCTTGCATAAAGTGTAAACAAATAGTTCGATTGACATCTTTTGACCCATTTTAATAACAATCTTTATCAGTTTCCTCACTTGATGCTGGTTCATGAATATCTCATTGCCCCATACGCAGAAAGGGTCGAAGTGTGGATCTTTGGCAATGATATATGTACCTAAAAGCTCCAAGTTAATATTAGAAGCTAAACAACAATTGAAAAATGATGTAGTACAACACTCCCTCCATCCCATTATATAAGATTTTATTACATGTATATCTAGACATCATCAGAACATTAAGGTAACACTCTTCCTTGTTGCTATGTAGCCTGGGATTGCATATTTAGTCATTCAGTACAATGCATGTTGCTAAACAACAATTGAAAAACGAAAAGGCATGTTAACTGCAATATCCTTAATAGCAACCAAATATCGTAATTCATAGTGGTATTGTTGAAACTGTTATTGATGAAATTGAACTGCATGGCAAATAGTTGCACATATAGAGCATCACATTGTGAAGAACTGAAATAAACAAGTCATAAGGACATCTCTAGGCGATCCTTAAAAAGTTAAAGGAATAAAACCCTTAGTGGATATATATATACTCCAGCAATTTTCGGCCTTTTCTAGTCGATCCCCTAAACTTAAGGTTGTAAACTTCAATTTGATCAAGTTCAAAGTAGGTTCAACCGAAAGTAGCATGCATTCAAACATAAACATAGATAGTTTTGCATAACCGAACATAAAACATAAATTTAAACTAAGCTAAACTACTTTCGGTCGAAGTAGAGGTCGAGCCAATCCTTCCTCGTCATGTACGGTGTGCCGCGAGCCGGGTCCGGGCCGGTACCATCGTCGGGGTCGTTGGGGAAGGCACTCCTCCACTCGTCGACATCGATCTCCTCGTCCTCAGGGCCCACCTCGACACCCTTCGTGCCGCCGTCGCCGCTGCCTTCGACCTCGTCATCGGAGGAGAGCGCGATAACCTCGCCGCCCTCCGCGCCAGCAAAGATCGCCCGCTCCACCTCCACGAGCTCCGGGTGCTGTCGGCGGAGCTCTTGCATGTAGGCCTCGTCGGCGGCCTCGGCCTCGAGGCGCTCCCACGCCTCATGGTCCTCCCGCGCCATAGCCGAGCTCACCACCCCTGGCTCCGGCGGAACGAGGTCGACCGGACGTGTGCCAAAGGGGTTGAGCCTAGCCGTCGCGCCGTGGTAGCGGACCTGCCAGCGGTTGTACTCCATGGCCGCGAGCTCGGCCGTGTGGAAGCTACCGAGCCACCGGCGGGTGTGGGTCTCTCGATCTGTAATCTCGGTGACCCACGTCCCCCACCGCCGCTGCCGGACCCCGAGGTAGGACTTCATCGGCTTCCGGGTCCGAGGGAGGACGGGGAAGTCCTCGAACCGGCATAGGGGCGTGGCGGCGAGCGGATCGGGGGACCGGCGATGGCAGATCGGGCCCGCGGAGGATGAAAGGGACACCTCGGCGGCCACCTCGCCGGCGTCGGGCGAAAAGGCCGTGATAAAACTCTTTTTGGCCATTGGCTCCTCGAGCTCCCCAGCACACAGGCAGAGGTTGAGGATGGAGGCGCCGGCGATGGCGGTGACCTACCAATGGTTTCGAGGGTTGTGTGTGTCTGTGTGAGCGGAGGTTTTGGGGTGTGTGTGGAGGGGGCGGGGGGGGGGGGGCAAGGTCGTGTTTGAGGAAATACTGCGGCAACTGAAAATTTTACTAGGTGGGAGTAACAAGGCGGGGTTATTGAAAATTTGGATCAAGGGCGAGCAGATATTTTTGAGATTGCGAGGGATGTAGAGGCGGGAGTAAAATGCCGGGGCTACTGAAAATTTGAATCAAGGGACTGAAGCAGAGCGGGAGTAACAGACATCGCACACGGTCCGCACATACTAATCATTTGCTATCAAACATTAAAACCTTCCAGGCGGTAGATATTTTTGAGATTACGAGGCAGTAATATTTTCGAGATTGCGAGGGATGCAGAGGCGGGAGTTTTTGGGGAGCGAGCTAGTGTGCTTGACATGCCGGCTGTGGACTGTAGCCGACGCACCTTCTCGCGTAAGCCATAGGCGTACTATACACCGACGGTGCTCCAAGATATTTTGTACTACATCTCACACGGTTGGTGATAATAAACTATGTGGGATCTACTTGATTTGAATTACATAATGGGGTCACAGTGGCAATGGACGCTGTTTGAATTGCTAGACCTTTTATCTGCAGTGAACATGCAACTATATGTGTGTCGTAAAAGAATTGTAATTATTCAGGGTTCGTTTGGACATTTTATACATTAAACTGGTTTTCTAGCCATTTCAGGTGCACAATTCAAAACTAAACTACATGCACATGCTCCAGTGCATATAAATTGGTTGAAAAATCAAATCTGTGTCCTTCAGTGCATGCTTAGGTCCCATGCAAGAAATGGGAATGAATTTTTCGGGGTTCGTTGGGCCTTTTTTATACATTAGCTGGGTTTTCTAGGAATTTTATGTGCATAATTCAAATTTGAACTACAAGCACTTGCTCCAGTGCACCAAAGTTTGTTGAAAAATCACATGTGTGTCCTTGGGTGCATGCTTAGGTCCCATGCAAGAGATGGGAATGAATTTCAAACACCAGGGCACTGTTGATTGCCAGCAAAACGTTGAGATACCAGGTTTTTAAATTCTAGTAAATCCAAAACTCGTCTGAAATTCATGTAACTTGGCATGCTATCATGGAGTGACATCAACATGCCGTGGTGAAAATTTTGTCCCATTTGGGGCAGGTTTGGGTATAAGCTTCTCACAAACCAGAGCTTCTCACAACAAGCGTGATGGTTTTGGTAGGGAATGTGCCACCTTTGGGGACGGGACGATATCCGTTGCCTCTTATTGCTTTCAAAATTTTTCTAGTGTCAACATAGAACAACAGGAGTGTTGTGTTTAATCTTGGAATTTTTCAGGGTTTGTTTGGCCTTTTTTATACATTAACTGGGTTTTCTAGGCATTTTATGTGCATAATTCTAATTTGAACTACAAGCACATGCTCCAGTGCACTAAAGTTGGTTGAAAAATCACATGTGTGTCCTTGGGTGAATTTCTAGGTCCCATGCAAGAGATGGGAATGAAATACAAACACCAGGGCAGTGTTGATTGCCGGCAAAACATTGAGAAGCCTGGTTTTTAAATTCTAGTAAATCCAAAACTCGTCTAAAATTCATGAAACTTGGCATGCTATCATGGAGCGGCATCAACATGCCGTGGTAAAAAATTTGTCCCATTTGGGGCAGGTTTGGGTATAAGCTTCTCACAAACCAGAGCTTCTCATAACAAGCATGATGGTTTTGATAGGGAACGTCCCACCTTTGGGGACAAAGCGATATCCATTGCCTCTTATTGCTTTCAATTTTTTTCTCATGTCAACATAGAACAACAGGAGTGTTGTGTCAATTTTTGTGATTTTTCGGGGTTCGTTTGGACATTTTTATGCATTAACTGAGTTTTCAATGCATTTATGTGCATAATTCAAATTTGAACTACATGCACATGCCCCAGTGCATATAAATTGGTTGAAAAATCAAATCTGTGTCCTTGGGTGCATGCTTAGGTCCCATGCAAGAAATGGGAGTGAATTTCAAACACCAGGGCACCGTTGATTGCCGGCAAAATGTTGAGATGCTTTGTTTTTAAATTCTAGTAAATCTAAAACTCGTCTGAAATTCATGAAACTTGGCATGCTATCATGGAATGGCACCCGACATGCTGTGGTATTTTTTGTGTCCATTTTGAGAGAAGGTGCACTTGAATAACAACCAACAAAGGCATTTTGAAACAAATAGCTGCCACTGTAATATCTCAAATGGTTGTATAATTCAAATCGTGTGCGTTCTGTTAACCATTCATGTGACGCCATGTGTCTTCATTTTAATTGCTATAGGAGGTGCCGTGCAGATAGCTGCTTGACCTTGACTGAACGGGAGGCATGCGAGCGGAGTCCGGTGCGCAGGCTGACCGAGAGGCGTGCAAGCTGTCCTCTAATGCGCAGGCTCACCGAGAAGCGTGCAAGCTGTACGCTGCGCAGGCTCACTGGGAAGCGAGCCCTTTGACTTCCATGGCCGCCCGCCTTCCTCTCCATTAATGGCGCCCGAGCCGCAGTTTAATACGGGCGGCCTTACTGTTTGCCTCCCATTCCCCTCCGTCCCGCAGACCTCCACCAACACCATGGCGCAGAATGATCATCTGCCACTAGTCTTCAAGTTTGGTGAAGTCGACTCCGAGCCGGAGGAGATAGAAAATAAGGAGGAATGGGGCCTCATGGACATGGCCCAGAACGAGCTGGCCGCGACGGTTGCTGCCCCCGCTCCCGTCCCAGCTCCCATCCCCGCGCCCGCGCCAGCGACCATCCCCGTAGCATTGACGGGCTAGTCACCGAGCACTATCGCAGAGCTGGAAGCCGCGGGCGTCAGCGAGGTCTCCGCGGACCCGCGCGAGCCCGTGTACATGCTAGCGCCAGCGCCCGTGCCCGTGCTCGTGCGCGCCCCTCCACCCATCATGGCGCCGGCCCCTGTGCGTTTGGTTGCACCCGCCGCGCTCGTGCCCTTGCCCGTGTGCGCCCCTCCACCCACTGCGGCGCCGGTTCCCTTGCGTTTGGCTGCACCCGCTGCGCCTGTGCGTGCGCCCCCCTCAGCGGCATGGGACGCTGCCGTCGACCGCTACCTCTCAGCGGCGCCAGTTGCCATCCTCCCGCGCCCCGCCCGTCGATCGCGCGACGATATGATGTTTGATTTACAAGTGAAGAACATTTTGTGCTGCCTTGAAGACTTCAACAATGGCGTCCTAGAGGATAACAACGACAACGACGGCGCGGCACGCCGCCTCCGTCGCCGCCGGAAATAGTTTTTTTGGGGTTTAATACTGTATCTCGAATTCTCGATCATATGAATATAAATTCACAGTGTGACTGAATGAAAGATATGGTTTGAACGAACTTGCGTTTTTCTCTCTTAATGTACAGACTTATCAAACGATTTTCTTTTGAAGAAAATGTCAATGGTTTTTAAATATAAAACACTCATCGCAAATGTTTTAGTTATAACACCCGTATGCAAACCGACAGCTTCCCCAAGAAGCCAAGGGAAAATGTGCCGAGCAGGATTTCTGCATCCCTTCAACGCAAACGGTTGTTTTGCATGACCTGTGTGCAACCACGTAGAAACTATTGGGTAAGATTTGCATCTGTCATTTTGGGTATGTTGCCATTTGTCAAACTGGAAAGATTGACATTTGTTTATCTAGTAACATTGACATTTGTCAACCTTGTAACACTGCGATTTGTCAAAATATGCAGCTAAAAATCACTAGCACTATCTAATTTTTGCAACTAAAATCACTAGCACTGTTCATATGGATACCACTAGCAGGCGTGAGTTGATGGACGCATATGCAAATGTACCATTGATTACATACAACAAGTCATCAACCCACAACGACAACGAGGATACACGTTGGATTATAGATCATTTCCAACAAAACATTGTAGTAAAGTAAAGTTTTTCTCACACAACAAATAACAAAGCGATGAAATGAACTTCAGCTCAACCACTCGTCGGCGTTGGAAATGCTTGCTTTGAACTAGAAGTGATTCTCTGGGAAGGGCCAGCTACTGTCAATCTCGAGACCAACGCAGGACTGATCATCCAGGCTGAAGCGGCCTATGTCAGCACCCATATTGTGATGGTAGGGAAGCATAGGAGTTGCTTCTCATAAATGGTAGTAACGTTGTGTCAACAGCAGCTGGATCGCCTTTCACCATCATTGGATAGTTTTGTCCAAGGAAGAGCGAGTTTCCTCCAAGACTTTCAATACTGAACCAGGGAGAAGGTGTTGGCGCTAGTACACTAGTATCCATCCCGAATACCCTACAACGGATGTTGGAATAGGTCCGGAGAGTGCAACCATGCGAGACAACACCTGCTTCCTTAATAACATCAACAGTGCCCTATATACAGACAAGAAGAGGTGATCCATCGGAATAAGTTACCAGGCGCCACTGAGTATATGGGTCCTGCTCATCCTCATACTCGTGATCATCAGCATCGTCATCTCCCCCTTGGTTATAATTTTTTTCAAGTATAGGTGGTGGAATGATCACAAGACCTTGGAAACACAAGAAGGTTAATTAGTAAAGGGAAACTAGCTAACCCGCATGCATGTGGATGAAACAATTATAATTACGGTGGAAGACAAACGTACCGAAAGCATCAGGATTCCATGCAAAAACATGCCACGAGTGGTGGCAGCAAACACAAGACCCTCGTATTGAATTGCATCAGAGTACTCATCCATGTACAGAAATTGATTTTTGAGCAATATCCATCGAGGCGTGGAAGTAAGGACGGCAACAAGCTTGTCGAAGATAGCAACAACTTCATAGTTCATGTAATCCCAAGAGCGTTTGGGAACTCGACAAATTGCTATCTTCCGTAGACGACAGTCACCATGATCGTATTTGAACTCATGTAGAATACCGGTGTACTCAACCTCTGGGCAGTCTGAGATTTTTGGAAGTGGAACCCGGTGACGAGTGTACACATTCACAAGTTCCCATTCGCAGTTGTACCCAATATAAACAACCCAATCTCCATTTGTGCTTGCCCAAGCCTTGCCCTCAAGCGATGGCATCTTAACATCACACGTATCATTATCAAGCGGCATCAACTTGCACAAGGCGAGGCTTCCGTCATCCACACGCCAGTCATGAGGGTCACGGCGAAGAAGATAGGGGAGATCAAACCACTCCTGGACCCTTGGGTTCCTTGTAATGATGTTATTAGTTGAGTCGAGAATGGTCTTGAACGAACCTGCCATGCTAGCCGAGGTGATGACATCGCGCCGATCAATGAGTTCCTCCACCACGTCATCTTTCAGATCGGGGCAAGAATAACGGGGTCGTTTCTGGCCTGTTCCCTCCATGGAGAAGATGATCGAACAATGGCAGAAGGAAAGGGTGAAGGCAAATGGAGGGAGGAAGAACGTGCGACAATAGTTCCAAATCAAGAGGGAAAGGTGAAGAGGCGGTGGACAGTTGCCACGGTACACGAAGAGGCGCCTGCGGAGCGAACGGTTGCCACAGAGGTCACACACTGACGACAAGGCCGAGTGAACCACATGCGTATATCGCACACACCTTGATCTGGCTGACCGTTTCTTTTGTGTTGCCTAATCACAAACAGTTCATCCGAGTGAACCGTATGCTGTATATCACACACACCTTCATCTGGCTGCCCATTTCTTTTGTGTTGCCTAATCACAAACAGTTCATCCGAGTGAACCGTATGCTGTGTATCGCACACGCCTTCATCTGGCTGCCCGTTTCTTTTGTTCCTCCTCATCGCAAACAGTTAATTGAACTGAACCGTATGCCCTTCATCACACACGAAACTAAAATCTGAACCGTGTTTGATGCATCCGTCATCGCAAACATTTTGCACATTTTTGACGGTTTTCATACACCACCGTTTGCGATTATTGCATCGCACACAGCTTCTCGAAGGGTCTCTGATCGTAGTGTCGCGTTAGCAGCATCCTGCAGTAGTGAACATTCCGATCATTTTGTGCAGTTCCACTAAAATAGAGCTGAGCGTCCCTGTTCCAAAGATATTAAGTGTGATTACAATAATAGAGGACTGCTGATGAAACAATAAACACACAAATAGAAGCTGGTCACCTTTGCAGTCTCTCTTAAGACTAACTAGTTGGAGAAGATTAAGCAAATAGTTGGAGAAGATTAGGCTCGGAGTTGGATGAGGAGGATAGAGAAAAACCAATCTCCCTTTGTGCAGTCGCACTGAAATGTAGAGACATTGTCCGTGTGACATTTTAGTACAACTGCACAAAACACTCTTAAGAAAAAAGTGATTTGTGCAGTTCACCAAAAGGTCGCAATAGCAACGAGGTGAAATGGATAGCCCTATTTGCAAAAAAGAGGTAGAAAGGAAACAATTACTGGCCAATAACAGTTGATGACACATACGACGACAAAAAAGAAGCATATTCCTTGTCCTAAGGGAAGATAACAACACGGTTGTGTTTGTCTAAAACGGTGTGAGGACGAAATTGCAATATGGAAAGTACGCCGGACGAGCTATGTTTTGGGCAAAGAACTATGGAAGATCCACATGCAAGATTTTCCACATGCAGCGACGTGGGAAGACGGGCAGTGGAGCAAGGCCGGAGGGGATACCTGGGGGTCCTCGGGATGTAACTAGGTGAGTCGCGGCGGGCGGGATCTGCCCATACTGCGGCAGCGAGCAGGTGGCGTAGGCCCTACCACGCCGGAGCTTGGTCAGAGAGAACGGCGGGTACCACAGATCAGGACATGCTGCCTCGGCGCCGTCGAACGGAGAAACGATGCACATCCTCCCTTTTTGCCGGCGGACGGGATGCGGTCGGATCAGTTACCAACGGTGAGAGAGAGAGAGGCCACCGCCGCCTTGTGTGAGATACTCTGAAGAGAAACAAACCCAGGCAGGCAGGCTCCATTGTATATAGTGGAGCGGACTACCTTTTTCTCCATAAAAATCATTTTATATTCTGTGTACGTGCAATTGAGCGATATAACTTTATTTAAAAATAATGCGCCAACGCATCAAGTCGAACTTTGTTTCGTGCACGCGTGGTACACGATCTCCGTAGGTAAACAACCGCTACACGCGTTCAAATTAGCACGTGGGCTGCCATTTCGTACAGAAATGAGCTCCACCGTGGGGAAAAATAGTTAAAGTCGACCTAGGTATATGTAGGGAGATCGATCGGTATACATGCATGTATGTGTTAGAAGCAAATAAGGCCCTGGGAGAAGGATAGAGAGAGAGGGATGCATCTAGGAGGTGGTGCGAGAGGCATACTATATCGAGGGGGAAGGAGTGTGCGAGTACGAGATCGATGAAAAGAGGGGTGGGAGTGAGGCATGGACGGTGAGAAGAGAAGAGGGAAAGCTTGTGTTTGTGGTAGGCACACCTGGCTAGAGAGGCATATCGATCGATGTGTGCCGTAAAGGAGCTGGGGGGCCTACACACACCGTGGGTGAACGACCTAAAGTGAAAAGACGAATTTGCGCGATGGAGCTAGAGAATGCCGAGGGAGGGTGAGAGGGATGCGGGCGTGTGCATGCACGAGAGAAAGTTAGCGCTAGCTACAAATATAAGAGGATTGTGTGGGTGTAAAAGACGAATAGAGATCATAATTCATTATAAAAAGTGAATTCGGATATTTGAAGAATTTATCATAGTGTTTTAAACCGACGCATGCATGAATATATATAACGGTGATACACATGGTGTGGTTATGAACATGTTATACTACATATAATATATTTTATCTCTACTCTTATAAAAAACAGAGTTGTTGATGATGGTGTGCCTGCCATCCTGCAATATAGGACGTCCGATTTATATCTGCCGGATAGGAAGGAAACTATGGCAATTTCTAAAAAAGATACCCACACCCCTCTCCATATTTGCAAATAAGGCCTCCCCTCGATCATCTTGATGTTCTGTGGAATGCATGGGCATCTTGCTAGTACTACATATAATATATAGAACATTGATTATAATTTGGGCTAATGTGTGGCTTTTACAGCTCAGGGCTAAATACTTGTCATAATGTAGGGGGTGGGGCACTATACTTTGTGTGATAAACATGGTGTACATATGGAACATGGTTTAGATTATGAATATCTAGTTAGTACATCAAATGTACTATTATTTGGAATCAACATCAAGTGTTCAAAAAATTGAATTCGAGTTCATATAGTACACATAGTTCATATCTATCTCTGTAGTAATCATGTGGTGTGTTGTTAACGTAATACACGAATGATGGTTGAAGTTGGCAAAAATCATGATTGTAGATTCTTATTGAAATAGAGAAATGAATTCAAATTTAGTTTGAATTGCAGCGGTCGTATAGACATTTGGAATGCACTAAAATGTTGGTATGAGTAGGTTACATGCATTAGGCTGGCCATAGTGGGAGTAACATAACCGGTAACATGCACTTGGGACTAGCAAACATGCTTATGTGGCACATAATTAAAGAAAAAAGACATGATTAGAGTAACATAGGTAGATACCGTATCATGTTAAATGCTATGCTACTTTGTGTCATGCATGGCAATAAATATGATCATCTATGATACTACTCTATGATACTATGCACTATGGAGGTAGTATCATACACTAGTATTATGCATGATACTAGTATATGATACTCCCCACTATGAGTGGCCTTATACAGCCAGCGAAAAAATTTAATTGGACATAACATGGATTCATAGCTTTGAATAGCATTTGTATAGTAAAACGGGACAAGACTCTCTCTTTGTGTGGTGTGAATAGTTTTATTTTGTTTTTGTTTTTTTTCGTTGAGGGAAGTGCGAATTGATTTGGTACGTACAAGTACAATATTACACGTTAGGCTTGTCCCTAAAATTCAACCCGCGCCTTGTTATATCTCGAAAATTCAGATATCGTGCTCCCAAAACTGGCGCCTTCACAACCCGCGCCTTGCTATCCCAAAATTACAACGCGCGTGAAAACTAACTCCAGCTGCCAAATCCCGACACGCGAAATCCCCCTTCTAACCCTGAGCCGAAAGGGCCGCTAGTTCAAATCGGTGGGGGTACTTTTGTAACACACCCTACATTTTGGACAAGCGCGTCCCTAAGTCATGGTCCCCCCTCCCATCGCCTCCTTTTCGCCATTCGAAATCCCAGGCCTCCATAACCTCTCCACTCCAGCCGCGAAACCCCACCCTCCTCCGTCCGCCACCTCACCGCTGCCCAGCCGGAGCCTCTTCCCCGACGACGTCGTCCACCGCAACAGCTCGATGTCCCTCATCCACCTCCCCGGATGAGGATCCATCGTCCATCTCGTCGTCCCGCCAGTTCAGCTGCCCTGTCCTCCACCTCCAAGGAGCTACTTCGACTATCGCCTCGTCTATCACGACTGCTCCATCCCCATAGCACCGCCTTAACCTGCTCCACCAGAACCGCAGCATCCTCACCGACTCCTCGGATGAAGCCGAGGCCTACTCGGCGCCACCAAAGAGGTTGTACACTCATTGCATCGCACCTTCGCCTTAACTCAACCTCCCGGCGCCGACGGTGCTCAATCCCGCACCCCCATGGAGCGGCTACCTCAAAGCCGGCACCGCGGGCGACATCTCCATGGTGGCTCTCCCCCAGTGCGAGGCCCCTTCGGCGGCGGCGTCCATACCAGTCGGATCTGCTGCTGCTGCTCTGGCTCTCGCTTGCTCGCTCGCGCTGCTGCTGCTGCTCTGGCTCTGGCTCGCTCGCTCACGCAGCAGTTGCTGCTTCGGCTCTCGCTCGCTCGCTCGCGCTGCTGCTGCTACTCCGGCTCTTGCTCGCTTGCTCGCGCTGCTACTGCTGCTCTCCCCCTCGCTCGTGCTACTGCTCTGCTCTGATTTAGCTACACTTCAGTCGATTGAATCGACTTTTGGGTCAGTCGATTTTCAGGGGGTGGGGGGGCTTGCCGGAGTTAAGGAAGAACCACCCGCAGCGGGGAGGGTGGCTCGCCAGAGAGGTACCCCACTATCTATCTTAGGGTTCAGGGTGGGGGCGGTGGTCGCCAGCGGTGGGGGGGGGGGGCGCTGTGGTGGGGCGATGGCGTGGGGATCGCCGGAGAAAAAGCTCGGCGCGTGGGGGCCTAGAGGGATGGCCGGGGCGGCGGCGGACCGGCGGTGGGGAGTTGTTTCGGGGCGGCGAGGCGGCGGCGGACCGGCGGTGGGGAGTTGTTTCGGGGCGGCGAGGCGGCGCGGGGGCCGGCGGTTCAGCCGGTGGTGGCTGGCGGCTCAGGGGGGGGTGCAGGTTGAAGATGAACTGCAGGCCCTCCCTAAACTACATGTGAAGTGCCTCTCTGCTACCATTGCGTTCAGTTTCGACAGTAACATTCAGATTCCACAGTAAATTTTAGTTTCGACAGTTAAGTTCAGAGTCAATAGTTTTTACCTCATCTGTTGTAGTCAGGTGGTTTTTGGTGATGTAATTTTTTTTTTGAAAATTGAGACAGTAGGTGATGTAAATTTTACATCTATCAATTTTTGGTAATGTATTTTACATCATCTATAGGAGATGCTATTAGAATCCCACTTGAGATTAACGATGTCTGTCTTGTGCTGCTTCAGCCTCGATGTCTTACGGCTCACCAAAGCTGCTCCAACGAGGGAACGATCCATCACAATAGAGCAGTGCCCTGGACGCCGTCTACAGATTCCTCAGATCTTCCTCCACACTTCCGACAGCCACCTCTGCCTCAACTTCTTCAGCGACCAACCCAATGATGCTGAGGTCGACATGGCTACGGCAAAGAGGTTGTACACTTGTCGCATCACTTATTACTCTACATTCATGTCGATCCATTAGGGCTATTTTGGTTCAACGGAAAAACATAGCAACAGGAAATTTTCCTATGGCACTCTACTATTCAATTATTCATGCATTTTGTTGAAAGTAATGGAGCAAAACATCCACCTGGACCTACTTTTCAAAATCCTATGCATGAAAACAAGACCAAGTGCATTAGTGGCAGAATAACATTCTAACTGTACACGCTTTCATATGGTTTCACTTTATTTTGGCCATGTTTCTTTGCATTCCTCTACTCCTCCAATTCCTGTGAACCAAACACCCAAGTTGACAGAAATCCTGTGTTCACAAATGCTCTGTTTCCCATGTGCATTCCTAACCTATTCTGGTGTTTTTCCTCCTATCCCTGCATTTTTAGAATCATGCAAGCCAAATGAGCCCTTACAGAATTACTTCAGTTACAGGTAGGTGTCGAAGAAAACTTTGTGTGGTTTGTCCTGCTCCTGCCGCGACGTCGTCCACCTCACCTGAGCTGCTCCATCGACAGAAGCATCCACCAAACCAGACATCACGACTCCTAACCGTCTTTCGCCGCCTCAGATCTCCTTCCCTGCCGCCGGCACCCACCGCAACAGCATCACCATCATTGACTCAGCAGATGAACCTGAGGAGTACACGGGTCCACAAGAGAGGTCGCACTCTTTTGTTTCTGCTTATGTTATGCATTGCTTAATATTACCTGCTACATTATTGTCCTGTTCACCTCTTAGACTCCAAGTCAGGTCCAAATTGATGTTCAAACTTGAGTTCTAAATTAGTTGTGGGGCACATATCGAGGCAGCAATGAATAGTATCTCTATCTAATATCTGGTTCACCTAGGGTATGCCTATGTTGTTCATCTTGGGTGGGAAACAAATAGTAAGCAATCATCATCTGTTTTTTTAATTAAATTAAAGCAATCATCAGCCTGCTATCATTATTTTTGGATCCATCCACTGGTTGTTACCATTACTCTAGATTTCTGCATGCTCTCCTTACATAATCTCACTATATTTTTTTTGTATGCATGTCAGATATTGTACACAGTCATGCTGAACATGTAGTGAAAAAGATAAGAGTTTTGCATGGCAATACAATGTCATGTAGACATCGCTCCATGGTGGGTTCAATGGCAAACCCTCCCCCCCTCTCTAGATTGTAATCCAGAGGAAGATATCTGTTCTGAGGCGGATTCAGACGCAGCTGACCACTCCTATTTACCCCCAAGGTGTTTGCTCTAACTTGGCATGATGATGTTAGTCATATCATGCATA
This sequence comes from Thinopyrum elongatum, assembly GCA_011799875.1. NCBI lineage: Eukaryota > Viridiplantae > Streptophyta > Magnoliopsida > Poales > Poaceae > Thinopyrum > Thinopyrum elongatum. Next base: position 108,335,182 of record CM022301.1, read on the forward strand.
TGTTGCCTTGCAGTGCCTACTTTTGACATCATATATGTCATCTGCTTAGTTTAGACATGTTCTGTAATGCCACCTGTTTAGTTTCAATATCATATATGGGAATTATGCAGTCTCATGTCTTTTAGCCAGCCATAATATATGTGAAATGTGTAATGCCATCCTGTTTAACCAGGCATCATATATTTGAATGATATCTTGCCCATCCTTTTCTTCATTACATTTCCATTTGTCGACAATGTTTGTACATTAAACTACTCTTCCTATGAATCAGCCATTTGAGTGGGTGATGAAAAAATCTGGAGTGAAAACAAGGCCTTCAGAGTAGACAGTGCTACCTGTCGAAGCAGATCTCTTGCTGGGTCCCGATAGCTCCTCAGAGATGGATTCAGAGGCAGATGACCAGTCCTATTCCCCCACCGAGGTGTATGCTCTAACTTGGCATGGTTATACTGCTCATATCATGCATATGGTGTCTTGCATTGCATAGTTTAGACATCATATACACAATATTCAACACCATGTTCTTAGTGCAGACATCATATATGCGAATGCCCTCTGCTTAGCATATAAATCACATATGTGAATTAAATCATGCGATCCTGATTACTTAGATAACATGCATGTGAATTATGTCATGCGATCCTGTTTAGTTAGTCATCATATCTTTGAATTATGTTATGCTATGCTATCCAGTTTAGATAGACATCATATATGTGAAATTATGTCAAGCTATCCATTTTAGTTAAACAATATACATGCCAACTATTTCATGCCCTCTTTTTTCCACACTATCTATTGCATCTGTCTCTCATAAAATGTCTGTACATTCAACTATGTTTCCTGTTTATCAGCCATTTGAATTGGAGCGGGTGATGGCAGTATCTAGCGGGGTAAAAACATGGTCTTCAAATAAAACAGTGCTACCTCTTGGTGGAGATAGCACCCCGGTTGTACATGCACGAGAACCAGCCCTACCACACATAACCCAGACTCTCGCAGATTTTACCCCTACTGCGATGGACAGAGAACCAGCTTCACCCAACCTAACCCTTACCCCAGCAGATAATAACCCAGTTCCTATTGACACAGCACCATCTCCACCACAGAGCTCCCAAACAAGAGCAGTTAGTAAGGCAGCTCTAGTGCCCAAAGCGCCAGTACTACCACGGCGAACCCCAACTCCATGATACGTCCATTTTGCATCATGCTTTTATATCGATATTTATTGCATTATGGGCTGTTATTACACATTATGTCACAATACTTATGCCTTTTCTCTCTTATTTTACAAGGTTTACATGAAGAGGGAGAATGCCGGCAGCTGGAATCCTGGGCTGGAAAAGGAGCAAATATTAGAGATCTATTCTGCACAACTCCAAAAGTCCTAAAACTCCATGAAAGTCAGTTTTGCAATATATTAAAAATATTGGGCGAAGAAAGCACCAGAGGGGGGCCACCCACTGTCCACGAGGGTGGAGGGCGTGCCCTACCCCCTGGGCGCGCCTCCCTGCCTCGTGGGGCGCCTGGAAGCCCCCCGATGCCCATCTTCTGGTACAAGGTGTCTTTTGCCTTGGAAAAAAATTCATAAGGAAGCTTTCGGGATGAAGCGCCGCCGTCTCGAGGCGGAACCTTGGCGGAACCAATCTAGGGCTCCGGCGGAGCTGTTCTGCCGGGGAAACATCCCTCCGAGAGGGGGAAATCGTCACCATCGTCATCACCATTGATCCTCTCATCGGGAGGGGGCAATCTCCTTCAACATCTTCACCAGCACCATCTCCTCTCAAACCCTAGTTCATCTCTTGTATCCGATCTTTGTCTCAAAACCTCAGATTGGTACCTGTGGGTTGCTAGTAGTGTTGATTACTCCTTGTAGTTGATGCTAGTTGGTTTATTCGGTGGAAGATTATATGTTCAGATCCTTTATGCACATTAATACCCCTCTGATTATGAACATGAATATGATTTGTGAGTAGTTACGTTTGTTCCTGAGGACATGGGAGAAGTCTTGTTATAAGTAGTCATGTGAATTTGGCATTCGTTCGATATTTTGATGAGATGTATGTTGTCTTTCCTCTAGTGGTGTTATGTGAACGTCGACTACATGACACTTCACCATTGTTTGGGCCTAGGGGAAGGCATTGGGAAGTAATAAGTAGATGATGGGTTGTTAGAGTGACAGAAGCTTAAACCCTAGTTTATGCGTTGCTTCGTAAGGGGCTGATTTGGATCCATATGTTTCATGCTATGGTTAGGTTTACCTTAATTATTCTTTCTTAGTTGCGGATGCTTGGAGGGGGGTTAATCATAAGTGGGATGCTTGTCCAATGAAGGGTAGTACCCAAGCACCGGTCCACCCACATATCAAATTATCAAAGTAACGAACGCGAATCATATGAGCATGATGAAAACTAGCTTGACGATAATTCCCATGTGTCCTCGGGAGCGCTTTCCTTTATATAACAGTTTGTCCAGGCTTGTACTTTTCTACAAAAAGGATTGGGCCACCTTTCTGCACCTTGTTTACTTTTGTTACTTGTTACCCATTACGAATTACCTTATCACAAAACTATCTGTTACCGATAATTTTAGTGCTTGCAGAGAATACCTTACTGAAAATTACTTGTCATTTCCTTCTGCTCCTCATTGGGTTCGACACTCTTACTTATCGAAAGGACTACGATAGATCCCCTATACTTTTGGGTCATAAAGACTCTTTTCTGGCGCCGTTGCCGGGGAGTGAAGCGCCTTTGGTGGGTGGAATTTGGTAAGGAAAAATTTGTATAGTGTGCTGAAATTTACTGTCACTTGTTACTATGGAAAATAATCCTTTGAGGGGCTTGTTCGGGGTATCTTCACCCCGACCAGTAGAGCAAAGAGTTGCTCCTCAACCTACTGAACCTACTGAAAATGTTTACTTTGAAATTCCTTCGGGTATGATAGAGAAACTGCTAGCTAATCCTTTTACAGGAGATGGAACATTACATCCCGATATGCACCTAATCTATGTGGATGAAGTTTGTGGATTATTTAAGCTTGCAGGTATGCCCGAGGATGTTATCAAGAAGAAGGTCTTCCCTTTATCTTTGAAGGGAAAGGCATTGACATGGTTTAGGCCATGTGATGATATTGGATCATGGAACTACAACCGATTGAAATTGGAATTTCATCAGAAGTTTTATCCTATGCATCTGGTTCATCGTGATCGTAATTATATATATAATTTTTGGCCTCGTGTCGGTGTACTAAGTATTGGGCCACTAGTACCCCGTACCTATGCACGGGCAGTTGTAGCCATCCTCGCGGCAAGGCTTGCCGGGAACAGTTCGAGGTCGGTTCAAGCCACCAAAGAAATCATCAAGTCAGAGATCTGAGGGTCAGCAGATAAGAAGAGCTGGAACCCGAAGGCCAGCTTCCCCGGCAAGATCTTGCCGGGGTGGCCTGCAGAGCCCGGCAAGGATTGGCGCCCGGCAAGGCTTGGCGCCCGGCAAGTTTCGGCGCCAGGCGAGATTCTGCCACTGTGCCACCGCTCCAGCACAGCGACAAAGCCTGACATTCTGGGTCCTTCTCTGGATGCGTGGCAACGCGCCAGTGAAGGAGAGCTTAAGCGGTGCTGATGGGATGGCCCCTTTTTCCATCCCCAAGAAAGTGAGGACACCTAAACGGACACCTCACGGTGCATTAAATGCGCTTGTCCTAATCCGTCAGGGGTTAGGTATGATACCCTGTAGCTACTTTACACCTCAATGTATGTACATTTTGCCACTATGGAGACCCCTTTGAGCATATAAAAGGAGGCCCAAGGCAACTGCTACAGAGGAGGAGGAGAACTTCTGGCCCATTCTGCATGCGTAGTTGCTCGTTGAACGTACTGTTCATAGCGAGCGCTCCTGAAGGCTGGGCTCAAGAACATCAATAAGAACACAAAGCAGGAGTAGGGTTTTACGCTGATCAGCGGCTCGAACCTGGGTAAAAACTTCCCGCGTCGATCATTGGTTCTGCTCTTTGCGTATACCTCTCCCCCCGCCGAATCGTAAAGGGGTCTCTCGGGATCCCATAGGTGTCGTACCCCGACATCTTTGGCGCACCAGGTAGGGGGATTGAAGGTTGCGTGAACCTGATCTAGTGATCGGCGCCTCAGTTTCTTCATCATCATGCCGCCCAAGAAGAAGAGCGCTGTGACGGCGCAACCATCCATGTCCGTTTTGCCTACGCCTTCGCGTACGGGCGATGGCGTGGGTGCAGAAGGAAGAGGGCAAGAACCCCCACGGCGTTCTGGTGATCCGAGCCAGGTGAGCAGTATCGTTCGCAGTGGCAGTGGTAACCTGCACGCCACTGGATCTAGAGACGGTGCTGTGCTGCCTACGGGTGGCACAACGAACTCCAGAGACCGGAGGGCGCCTGCTGGAGCCCCCGCGCCGGCGCAAGCCTCACGACCTACCCAGGTCGTGCATGACGAGCGACGTCATGGCGCTGGTGGTTCAGGGCGTCCCCATGAAAAGATTTCCGCGCATCGATCCGAAGATGCGCGGGACCAGCATGCACACCGAGCTGCTGGCGGAGGTGGCGCGCGGTCGCGTGACCGTGGTGGTGCTCCTTCTAATATGGTTAGGAGTCAGAGCACCTCACGTACCTCGCACCTGTCGCCGCCGCCTACGCCAGCGGAAGCCTTGGCACGTGCACAGCTGCTCCTCGATTTCCCTCCTGCCCCGGAGAAGATGGAGGAGTGGCGAGCTACTATCCAGAGCCTTATCGGCTTCGCCAACAAAGATGGGCCGCAAGAGGCAGGGCCCTCGCAGTGGAGGCCCATCGATCCGGCACGAGACGATGTGGATAAAACCGGAGGTGGTGCAACCATGGTGCACTCCCCTCTGCGGCACCAGTGGCGGCTGACAACTCAGCAGGTCGACCGCCGTGAAGAAGTTTCCATGGCATCATCCGATCCACGGATCGCGATCAGCATCAAGTTCTCCAGGAACGAGGCAAGGAGGACGCTGGAACTACCATCGAGCGGCGACGGGAAGCGCACTATCAGTCTGATAAGCGCGCGGGGCTGGCTGTCGACGAGCCTGCGCCAGGGGACGTAGGAGACTTGCCTTATGAGGTAGGGACTCCAGCATTTACCCGTGAGCTGCGGCAAGTCCGGTGGCCCAATTCCCGAACCTTCAAGCCCGAGGTCCCGGAGAAATATGACGGTAAGACCCATCCCTCGGAGTTCCTGAGCATCTACACCATTGCGGTGTAGGCTGCCGGGGGCCGAGATGACAAGATACTTGCCAACTACTTCCCGTTGGTGCTCAAACCCAACGTCAGGTCGTGGTTGATGCATCTGCCGGAGAATTCTATTTCTTCCTGGTCAGATCTGTGCCATTAGTTTGTTGGCGCCTTTGTTGGAGGCCACCAAGCTCCTGGCCAAGAGAGTGATTTGCACATCATCCCTCAGAAGGAGGGTGAGTCCCTGCGCAAGTTTATGCAGAGATTCAGCCGGTTGCAGTACAATATTCCTGACGTTCATCCTGCCGCTGTCATTAGCGTGTTCCATCAGAACATGCGTAACCACAGAATGCGGGAGGAGTTGGCAATGAACAAAGTTAGGAGTATTTCCGAGCTTTACGCTTTGGCCGACAAGTGTGCTCGAGCTGAAGAGGGGAGGAGACTCCCTGGCGAGGCTGTTGGCGCGGCGGGCGAATCCGAAGAAGAAGATGCCGCGGCCCCGTCAAGGAAAGGCTGGCGGCGGAACAGGAAACGCGGAGGCAATGCCGTGCTTGCTGTCGAGGAATCCGACAACCCCGGCACTGCCAAGAAGGCCAAGGTTGGTGACCCCGGCAAGGATCTTGCCGGGTGCCCTTCCTGTCAGGCCTTGGCGGCTGCCGACAAGTCGGAGAACTCCGGCAAGCTGTATTGCAAGATCCATCGCACCAAGGGCCACGATCTCCAGAACTGCCGGCAATTGAGCAGCTTGCCGAGAAGCAGAGGGCCGAATATGAGAGGCGAGATAAGGAGAAGGCCCAAGATGGTGCTGACGGATCCGGCAAGAAGCACGGTGGCCGAGGGGGTCGCCGCGGCAAGGCCAAGCAACAGAAAGACAGGCCCGCTCGGGGCCGAGACAAGGAAGAGGATGATGATGAAGAAGATGATGAATCCAGTGAGCAAGAATTCTAGAAGGCTACGGAGGCCATGTGTATTGACGGAGGTGCCTCGCTGCATTCTTCCCACCGTCAACTTAAACAGTGGGTGCGGGAAGTCAATGCGGCAGAGCCATCCCCAGATGCATGTAGGCCCCTGAAGTGGTCCAGCACGCCTATCATTTTCGACGCCGAGGATCACCCTGATCGCACAACTACGGTCGGGTGCTTGCCATTGTTGGTCTCGCCAACAATTCGCAACCTCAAGGTGACGAAAATGTTAGTTGACGGCGGGGCCGGCCTAAACTTAATCTCGCCAGATGTGCTCAAAAAGCTCCAAATTCTCGACGAAGACCTCGAATAAACGGGTACGTTTCAAGGGGTCAATCCGGGAAGAACCCAGCCTAAGGGAAAGATTACGCTGCCGGTGACATTTGGCAGTGAGCTTAACTTCAGGACCGAGAAGGTGGTGTTTGATGCCGCCAAGATCCCCATGTCATATAATGGGATCCTTGGTCGGCCAGCGCTGGCTAAGTTCATGGCGGCATCACACTACGCGTACAACATTCTGAAGATGCCTGGGCCGTTGGGTGTCATCACTATCCATTCTGATAAGAAGGATGCGCTCATCTGTGCCGACCAACTTTATCGGGAAGCAGTTGCAGCACCTGCCATCAAGGCACCTGCTCCTGCCGCTGGAACTCCCGGGGGGAAGAAGAAGACCGGCAAGAACCTTGGCGCGAACTCCGGCAAGCGCACCTCCTCGGAGTGCTGCGCTTCCGTCGAGGATGCACTAGAGAGTTCCACCGGCAAGAACAAGAAGTCCAAGGCTGCTCCGCCGGAGACCAAGAAGGTGCCCGTCAGAGAGGACGGAACGGGGGGAACTTTCACCATAAGTTCCACCCTAGATGACAAATAGGAAAGCACGCTCGTTGCTTTCCTGTGGGCGAATGTCGACGTGTTTGCATGGCAACCGTCTGACATCCCTGGTGTTCCCAGGAAGGTAATTGAGCACCACCTTGCTGTCTGTCCTCATGCGCGGCCCGTCAAGCAAAGGGTCAGGAAGCAAGCCTTGGAGCGGCAAGAATTCATTGCCGAAGAAATCAGAAAGCTGGAGGCGGCAGGATTGGTCAAAGGAGTACTTCATCCAACCTGGTTGGCCAATCCGGTTGTAGTGCGGAAAGCGAATGGGAAATGGAGGCTTTGTATCGATTATACAGATATCAATAAAGCTTGTCCAAAAGATCCCTTTCCCTTGCCGCGCATCGACCAGATTGTGGATGCCACCGCTGGTTGTGATCTCCTGTCCTTCCTTGATGCCTATTCAGGGTATCATCATATTTTTATGGCAAAAGAAGACGAAGAGAAGACCGCATTTATCACCCCATGTGGTACGTATTGTTTCATACGAATGCCTTTCGGGTTGAAAAGTGCCGGTTCGACATTTGCCAGAGCAATCCAAATTGGTTTTGAGCCTCAACTCCATAGAAATATGGAGGCGTATATGGATGATATAGTGGTCAAAACCAAGGATAAAGCAACACTCATTCAAGATTTAGAAGAAACATTTGCAAATCTGCGCAAGATCAACTTGAAGCTCAATCCTGAGAAGTGCGTGTTCGGTGTTCCTTCCGGCAAGCTCCTCGGATTTTTTGTATCTTGCCGGGGAATCGAAGCGAACCCCGACAAGATCAAAGCTATTGAGCAAATTGAAGCGCCGAGATGCGTCAAGGATGTGCGTCGTCTTGCCGGCTGTGTTGCTGCTCTAAGTAGGTTTATTTCCAAATCTGCTGAGCGCGCCCTACCCTTCTTCAAAATTTTGAAGAAGGCAGGTCCAATGAAATGGACTCCGGAGGCGGAGGCTGCGCTGCAAGGTTTGAAGAAATACCTTTCCTCTCCGCCGACACTAGTCGCGCCTAAACCACAAGAGCCGTTGCTGCTGTATCTGGCAGCAACAAATCAAGTTGTTAGTGCTACGCTAGTGGCGCAGAGAGAAGCTGATGAGGAAGCAACACCAGCGGCAGGACCGCCAGATGACGCGGCAAGATCTTCCCCGGCAAGGGTTGATCCCGGCAAGACAGGATCTGCGCAGACAGAAGAACCAGTGCAGAAGAAGAAGATGGTGCAGCGCCCAGTTTATTTTGTTAGCTCTCTTTTACAAGGAGCTAGGTCAAGATATTCTGGTGTGTAGAAATTGCTTTTCGGCCTTCTTATGGCCTCGAGGAAGCTGCGCCATTATTTTCAAGCACATGAAATCACCGTCGTCACTCGCTTTCCGTTGCAACGGATTTTGCAAAATCCAGAAGCAACCGGCAGGATCGTCGAGTAGGCGTTGGAGTTGTCCAGCTTTGGCCTCAAGTTTGAAAGCACTTCAACAATCTAGAGTAGGGCCTTGGCGGAGTTCATTGCGGAATGGACCCCAACGCCAGACGAAGAGGTTCAGGAAACAATTCTCCCCGGCAAGGAAATCGATCAGCAATGGGTTATGTACTTTGATGGGGCTTTCTCGCTGCAAGGCGCCGGTGCTGGCGTGCTGCTTGTCGCACCCACCGGAGAGCACCTCAAGTACGTAGTCCAAATGCATTTTCCCCGGGAGAGTTCGACCAACAACACTGCAGAATACGAGGGTTTGCTTGCCGGTCTCAGGATCGCGGCAGACCTTGGTATCAAAAAGCTCATCATCAAAGGCGATTCACAACTTGTCGTCAGGCAAGTTAACAAGAGTTATCAAAGTCCATTGATGCAAGCCTACGTGGATGAAGTGAGGAAAATGGAAGAGCACTTTGACGGTCTGCAAATGGAGCACGTTCCCCGTGCCGAGAACAGTGTTGCTGACGACCTGTCAAAGCATGCTGCCCTCAAGTTGCCTGTGGAACCAGGAACTTTTGTGCTCAAATTGACTCAACCATCCGTGGCGCCATCGATGCGGCAAGAAAAGAGAAGAAAGTTAAACTCTAGCCAGTACTTCCCGGCAGAGCTCCCTGGAGCCGCCGGCAAGGAAGTTGCCGGGATCGACATGCCTGCCGGGGAACAACAGGCTCCGGCAGGGCCTCAGGCCCTTGCTATCGAGACAAACATTCCCTCGACAGAGGAGATGCCTTTAGCCCTAGCTGTCGAGCCTCAGGCTCCAGCATGGGCACAACACATTGTCCATTTCCTTTAGACAGGTGAACTCCCTGAGGAACAGGAAGAAGCAGAGAGAGTAGCCCGTCGGTCTGTTATGTACAAGTTCGTCGATGACGTCCTGTACAGAAAGAGACCAAACGGTGTGAAATTGAAGTGCATTCCTCGGGAGGATGGACTAGAGCTGTTGGCAGAGATACATGGAGGCATATGTGGCTCTCACATAGGGTCAAGAGCGCTTGCCGGGAAAGCATTCCGGCAAGGTTTCTTTTGGCCCACCGCTCTCTAGGATGCAACTGCATTAGTCACCAAGTGTGAAGCGTGCCAGTTTCATTCAAAGAAATCACATCAGCCAGCTCAAGCTCTTCAGACAATCCCTCTCTCCTGGCCATATTCGGTCTGGGGGCTCGACATATTGGGCCCTTTCCCTCGTGCTACCGGGGGCTTTGAGTATTTGTACGTTGCTATCGACAAGTTCACAAAATGGCCAGAGGTGGAAGCAGTGAGGAAGGTGACAACACAATCAGCCGTCAAGTTCTTTAAGGGAATTGTTTGCCGTTTCGGTGTGTCCAACAGGATCATCACCGACAACGGCACGCAGTTCACAAGTCGCACCTTCATGCAGTACGTCCAAGACCTTGGCGGCAAGATTTGTTTTGCCTCTGTTGCTCACCCGAGAAGCAACGGCCAAGCGGAGGGGGCCAATGCTGAAGTGCTGCGCGGTCTCAGGACCAGAACCTTTGACAGGCTGAAAAAGTGCGGAAGATGCTGGATTGATGAGTTGCCGGCGGTTCTTTGGTCAATCAGAACGACACAAAATCGAGCCACCGGCCAGACACCATTCGCTCTGGTCTATGGAGCGGAAGCAGTTCTCCCCACGGAACTCATATACGGATCACCTCGAGTGCTCGCTTATGATGAGCTTGAGCAAGAGCAATTGCGGCAAGATGACACTGTGCTCCTTGAGGAGAATCGTCTTCAGGCTGCTGTGCGAGCTGCACGCTACCAGCAAGCTTTGCGCCGCTACCATAGCCGCAAAGTTCATGCCCGAAGCCTTGAGGAAGGCGACCTTGTTCTTCGGCGGATTCAGTCTGCCAAGAATTCAAACAAGTTGACGCCAAAGTGGGAAGGTCCTTATCGGGTAGTACGAGTCACCAGGCCCGGTGTTGTCTGCCTGGAGACCGAAGATGGCGTTGCAGTGAGCAATTCCTGGAATATCTAACATCTTCGCAAGTTCTACCCATAAGGCGCGGTTGCCGGGGGCTCCCGGCAACCACCCTTTTGTACAAGTCTTGCCGGTAAGGCATGTGATCCTTTGTACAAAGCCAGGCGCAGACCCTGAGCGCAGATGATTAAATTTAAGTGTTGTACATTCCCTTATTGATTCCCATGTTCATATTTATATATGCATGTTTGTCTAAGATGTTGTATGCACTACTCCCGGTAAGTTCTACGAACCGCCAAGGTTTCATGTCTTTATTTTCTCTTCTTTCTTTTTAAAGACAGAAGGATTCCTTGCGTGCACATTTGCGGGGGGGGGGGGGGGGGGGGGGAAGGGAGATATGAATATCAATTGGCGACGTTCAGAATCGACGCTTGCCGGAGGAAGGACAAAGACAGGAAGCTAAGTCCTAAAAACTCAGAGCAGTGTTTTTTCTTTTATTACAAAGTTATTTCCTTGGACGATTCCGACTCTTGTATGGAAAATCTGCACGCGAAGGAACCCTTGTTGTAATCGGTTGCGCCCTTATTTTGTTTCGAGCCCGCTCAACAATTTAAGTGGCTGCACTGAGAACACCAAGGAGTCTTGCCGGCCGCTGCGCCTCCAGCAGGCTGCTGAAGTCCCGCACCCAGCGCTCGCGGCAGGTTGCGCGCCGGCAAGTTTTTCAGTAAGCGTAGGGTGAACTCCATACATAAGGGAATCAGACAAGGAAAATAGCAAGCATGAACCTAAACATAGGCAAATTATATTACATCCATGAGTTGCCGCAATTCTAACTTGAGACTTAATTGTCTTTTACATGGAATGACGACGGCAAGAAAAGGGGGAGCACTCAATCCCTGCACTGGCCTTCGATCCTTTTGATGGAGTCCACCTTCTCGAGGATGGGCGCGATGCATTCTTCAAGCGCCTCAACATTTGCGTCCCTTGGCAGATGGCCGAGCGCGTTGGAGAGGTCGATGCCAGGATTGCTGTGCACCACTTTGATGAGCACCTTGCGGAGGACGGCCCGGCAAAGCCGGCGAGTCTCGTTGGCCAATTGGGTCACCCGGCTAGACTGGAGCACCCTCAAGGCATTGATGATGCTTTCGAAGAACATCGTCAACCTGGCACTTGGAGATATTCTTTCCTCGGAAGAATACTTGAAGTTCGACAGGCCCATGGTTGACAGTTCTGCCGTAAGCTTCTCCGCGGTGGTGATGAGACGTCCAGTCCAGATCTCCACTCCCTTTTCGTAATCAGCCTGGGCTTCGGCGGCGCTCTTGAGCAGGTTCCTCTCTCCTTGGAGATCCTTGAGTAGAGCCTTCTCACGGGCCCTGCCGGCCTTGAGAGACTTCTGCAGCGTGGTCAGCTTCAGCTCCAGAACCGCAATGTTATCAGCCGCAGAGGAGAGCTGCTTGGTTTTGTTGGACAGGGCAACTTGCATCTCCGCCAAGGAGTGGAGGGTTTTTTCCCTGTCACCCTTGACCGTCGAGAGCTCCTTGCCGTGCTCTTCGAGATCTGTTTCCAGCCTCTTCACCTTATCGCTCAGCTCATTCTTGGCGGCCTCCGTAGCTTCGGCAGCATCGACGGCCTCCTTGAGCTTGCCGGCGTGACTTGCAGTCAGAGCTTCGAGCGCCTCCTTATGTTTTTGCTCCAACTCCTGGGTCCGCCGCGCGACAAGATTCTCGATATCTTCATCTTTGCTGCGAAGCTTGGCGGTGAGCGCCTGCTCACGTGCGGTGAGATCTTCCTCATGAGTATCAAGAGTAACGCGGCGCCCCGTCAGGAGGGCATCTTCGGCAGTAATCCTTTGAGCAGCTTCATCATGCGCCTTCTCCATATCGGATTGCTTCAGGAGGATCTCAGTCCACTGCTGGCTCACTTGTTCCCGGCCGGCAACCAACTCTTGGAGGGCCTCGGCGTGCTAGATCTGCATTTGTGCGACGCGCCTTTGAAAATCTGCTTCGGCCGCCTCGACAACTACCATTCTGGAGTCCGCCTTGTCTTTCCGGGCGCGATGGAGAGCCTGGAGCTTGCGGAAATTCTCGCCCATGGCCTGAAGGAGCTGATCCTCTTCAGATTTGCCGCTGCTAGTGCTGGGGTCGTCAACAACTTCGAGCCCGGCAGTAGCGATGATTTCTTCAAAAACTTCTCCTTCGGCTGGTGCCCCAGTGCTTGCCGTCCCCGGCAAGTTGACGAACAGGTTCTCGCCAACCTTGAGGTATTTGCTGGATGAGGGGCCTTCAGATGTTGATGGCTGGTCTTCAGTGGCCGCCTCACCAGTGGCAGGGGGCTCTGTGGCCGGTGCAGTGCCTGGTGCTCCTGCGGCAGGAATGCCGTCAGTGCGGTCCTCAGCCTCCCTGTCGCCCCCTTCAGTAGGTTCTTCGACGGGTTCCTCTTGTGTAGTCTTGGCGGCCTCCCCGTCAAGGGCACCACCAGCCTCCACAGTGTCATCCTTGGTGGCCTCGCTGATAGCGATCCTGTCTACTTCAGCAGCAGCGTCCCTGGCGGTCTCCTCGATGACAACGTCGACGTCCATGTGTTCCATCACAGGGAACTCTGAAGGACGAAGGAGGAAAACAGAATAAGATCGAGATTGAAGTTTGAAACGACTAAAAGACAGAGAGATAAGGGAAAACGTAACAAGCACTCTGAGGCAACTGATTACCTGCGTCGGGCTGTTGGGAGGTGGCTTCGCCCCTCCCGGCAACTCCGGTTGCTGGGGGTGGGATGCCGGAGTCCGCGCTTGCCGGCTCCTCCTCAATTAGGATGGGCTCATCGGCCGGATCTCTTGCCGGGGACGTGCTTGTGGGCGGAGCGGTCGATGAAGGTGGCATAATGGGGATGCCTTCCGACAGCTCTCCTTGTTGCCGTTCTTCTCCTGCGAACCCAAGGATATCAGCGGCAAGAATGGAAGCCTCGGCACCCGCCAGCGGAAAAAGAACAGTGAACTTACGCTGGGCGCTGTGCTGGGGGCTGTGCTGGGGGCTGCGTTGAGGACTGGGCTCCGAGCTGACAACGACGGTTTCTGGCATGCTCGTGGAGCCTGTCGGGGGCTCGTCGCCCGTAGAAGTCCTTGATCTCTTCGCCATCCTCTCCAGCAATGTTTCTGTGTCACTGCAGAGACAATACGCGCAACTTAGTAAGATCGATCCATGATTGGAATATAAAAGCTATGGCAAAGTACTCACTCTTCTTCCTCTCGCTCCGGGCTAAAACCGGAGATGTCGAAGTTGACCTCTGCTGCGATGTCTGAGTGGGGAGGCGGAGGAGGAGTCCTAGGCCGCTTGGCTGTGGCAGGCGCCGGGGCAGCTTCCGGTTGGTAGTACGAGACCCCCCTGCCGCCTCAGCAGTGGCCGCTGGTGTGGGTCTCGCGCGCCGCGCAGGCTGTTGATGGGCCCCCTGCCGCGGTCCAGTCTTGCCGGCCACTTTCTTGCCGGGAGCCTCGCCGCTCGAAGAAGGCTGGCTTGCCGGGATGCCAGATGCAGCCTTCCGAAGAACACGCTTCGTCTTCTTCAGGGCTGGGAGCTCTTCTTGCGTTTCTTCTTCGGCCGTGTCCTCGCCGGACGAGCTCTCAGCGGCTGCGCTGCTCTGTTCCCCGATAGCTTTGTCCTCCCCGGCAGGTTTTACCTCCACTACTACCTCTGCATCGCTGGCTTCCCATTCTGTGAAGCCGACGCTGCCGGCCTCCGCGGCAAGATTTGCCTCCTCCACCCTAGTAGCAATGTAAGCTACTTCCTGGTCGGTGGTGGCTCGGATAAAATCTGCCTCTTGCCGGACAGGTCTCTCCGTCAGGTTTTCAAAAAACTTCTGCGCTTCCTCCTCGGTTGGCTTGGCCCAGGTCGGGTCAAGACCGTGGGCGTTGAGCATCGGCATGAAGGCAATGATTGACCCCAAGGCAGAATTGTTGCACAAGGGGACAATCCTTGCCTGCAGCCGATGCTTGTCTTTGCGCTGGAATAGTTTTTGACGGAGAGCGCCAAGCTGCATAGTGGTCAGATTGTTGTTCAGCCCGGGGCACAATCTCATGACATCTGCCGCGTTTCTGTATTCCCAAGCTGGCCTTCCCCTGTTCTGCAAAGGGGCGATGCGGCGGCGGAGAAAGTCGAAGCCGATCATCTCCATCGTCAGCCCGGCAGCCTTCAGGTGAAGGATCCTGGTGGTGGCGATTGTGAGCCTCTCGTCCTCCGCAGCGAGATCGCTCCAATCCTTGCCGCGGACCACCTTCTGTTGCCAGGGAAGATAAAACAGATGGGGATCTGCTTCCTGGATCCAGCACCATTCAGCCCGCCACTCGTCCCACTTTTCGCGGTAAACTCCTTCTGGGTATATTTCCTTATTCCAAGCCCTTGGAATCCAGGCGATAGAACCAGAGAGGGCCTCTCCTTTTTGGATGCGAGGGAAGAAGTAATGGCGAAAAAGAGCAGAATTGGGAATCACGCCGACAAAGTTTTCACAGAGATGGGCAAAGATGGACATGCAAAGTACCGCATTCGGCGTGAAATTGAGAAGACGAAAGCCGTATGTGTACATGATATCATTGAAGAAGTCGGAAAAGGGGGGACAGAGCCCGCAATAGAAATACGCAGTGAAGAAAGGGTATCTGTCCGATCCACCTTTGGAACAAGCACCTGGGATTACGCGTGTGGAGGGGTGAGCTTGCGTCTCCTTCGCCCACATGCACTGGTACCGCCCCTTCAGAGCTTCAGCATCGAGCGACGGGGGGAAGACGACAAGCCTCTTCCGCATCTTCGCCAGTTCGCTCTCCGGGACGTCGGCTTTCGCTTCCTTGCCCTTGCCTTTGCTGGCCTTGGGCGGCATGGCGGCTTTGAGGGCGGAAGCCGGGGGTGGAGCGAGCATGGAAGCGGCGTGCGGAAGAGGAAAAAGCTTCGCTCTGAGCTCGAGAAGAGGAAGGCGATGGCGACGGCCAGATTGAGAAGGAGAGGGGGGTAAATAGGCTTGTGCCTCTGTGGCTTCTCCTTTTTATGGGGAAGGAGCGGGGCCGCCTCTTTTATTCCCCAATGTGAATGCGCCTCTATTGGCGCATTGCAGTTGCAGCCTTTGGGGCACGCTTCCCACGTCACGCGCTTGATGCGTGTAGTGGGGGGCACAGTAAAACGAGATATTTACGAGCAGTTAATCCCCTGCCACGCGTGCCCGTGCACTGTTTAGGCCTAGCCCAACAATGCCTCACACTCGTGTATGGCCTAGGCCCGGGGGCTCCTGTCGGTGTACTAAGTATTGGGCCACTAGTACCCCGTACCTATGCACGGGCAGTTGTAGCCATCCTCGCGGCAAGGCTTGCCGGGAACAGTTCGAGGTCGGTTCAAGCCACCAAAGAAATCATCAAGTGAGAGATCTGAGGGTCAGCAGATAAGAAGAGCTGGAATCCGAAGGCCAGCTTCCCCGGCAAGATCTTGCCGGGGTGGCCTGCGGAGCCCGGCAAGGATTGGCGCCCGGCAAGGCTTGGCGCCCGGCAAGTTTTGGCGCCTGGCGAGATTCTGCCACTGTGCCACCGCTCCAGCACAGCGACAAAGCCTGACATTCTGGGTCCTTCTCTGGATGCGTGGCAACGCGCCAGTGGAGGAGAGCTTAAGCGGTGCTGATGGGATGGCCCCTTTTTCCATCCCCAAGAAAGTGAGGACACCTAAACGGACACCTCACGGTGCATTAAATGCGCTTGTCCTAATCCGTCAGGGGTTAGGTATGATACGCTGTAGCTACTTTACACCTCAATGTATGTACATTTTGCCACTGTGGAGACCCCTTTGAGCATATAAAAGGAGGCCCAAGGCAACTGCTACAGAGGAGGAGGAGAACTTCTGGCCCATTCTGCATGCGTAGTTGCTCTTTGAACATACTATTCATAGCGAGCGCTCCTGAAGGCTGGGCTCAAGAACATCAATAAGAACACAAAGCAGGAGTAGGGTTTTACGCTGATCAGCGGCCCGAACCTGGGTAAAAACTTCCTGCGTCGATCATTGGTTCTGCTCTTTGCGTATACCTCTCCCCCCGCCGAATCGTAAAGGGGTCTCTCGGGATCCCATAGGTGTCGTACCCCGACACCTCGCGAAGGAGAAAGTATCGCTCAAGCTTGTGGGAGGCTTAAGTCAATGTTATATTCATGCCCCAATCATGAGCTCTCAAGAGAAATTATTATTCAAAATTTTTATGCTCGGATTTCTCTCAATAATCGCTCCATGCTCGATACTTTTTGTACTGGTTCTTTTATGATGAAGACTATTGAATTCATATGGGATTTATTTGAAAGAATTAAACGCAACTCTGAAGATTGGGAACTCGACGAAGGTAAGGAGTCAGGTATAACACTTAAGTTTGATTGTGCTAAATCTTTTATGGATACCGATGCTTTTCGTGAATTTAGCACTAAATATGGACTTGACTCTGAGATAGTAGCTTCTTTCTGTGAATCATTTGCTACTCATGTTGATCTCCCTAAGGAGAAGTGGTTTAAATATCATCCTCCCATTGAAGTAAAAGTAGTTGAACCTATTAAAGTTGAAGAAAAGACTATCACTTATAATGTTGATCCTATTATTCCTACCGCTTATATTGAGAAACCACATTTCCCTGTTAGAATAAAGGATCATGCTAAAGCTTCAACTGTGGTTCGTAAGAGTAATGCTAGAACACCTACACCCTCTGAGCAAATTAAAGTTGAACCTAGTATTGCTATGGTTAAGGATCTCTTGGTCGATAATATTGATGGGCATATTATTTACTTCTGTGATGAAGCTACTAGAATTGCTAGACCCGATACTAAAAATAAACATAGACCTGTTGTTGGCATGCCTATTGTTTCTGTTAAAATAGGAGATCACTATTATCATGGCTTATGTGATATGGGTGCTAGTGTCAGTGCAATACATTATACTTTATATAAAGAAATTATGCATGATATTGCACCTGCTGAGATAGAAGATATTGATGTTACTATTAAGCTTGCCAATAGAGATACTATTTCATCAGTTGGGATTGTTAGAGATATTGAAGTCTTGTGTGGGAAAATTAAATATCCTACTGATTTTCTTATTCTTGCTTCCCCACGAGATGACTTTTGTCCCATTATATTTGGTAGACCCTTCTTGAATACTGTTAATGCTAAGATAGACTGCAAAAAGGATATTGTTACTGTTGGTTTAGGGGATATGTCTCATGGTTTTAATTTTGCTAAATTTCGTAGACAACCCCATGATAAAGAATTGCCTAGTAAAGATGAAATTATTGGTCTTGCTTCTATTGCCGTGCCTCCTAATGATCCTTTAGAACAATATTTGCTAGACCATGAAAATGATATGTTTATGAATGAAAGAAGGGAAATAGATGAAGTATTCTTTAAATAGGGACCTATTTTGAAACACAACTTGCCTGTTGAAATTCTAGGGGATCCTCCTCCACCCAAGGGTGATCCCGTGTTTGCGCTTAAACCATTACCTGATACTCTTAAATATGCTTATCTTGATGAAAAGAAGATATATCCTGTTATTATTAGTGCTAACCTTTCAGAGCAGGAAGAAGAGAAATTATTGAAAACTATGAAGAAACACCGTGCTGCTATTGGATATACTCTTGATGATCTTAAGGGCATTAGTCCCACTCTATGCCAACACAAAATAAAATTGGAGAAAGACGCTAAACCGGTTGTTGATCACCAATGACGGTTAAATCCTAAGATGAAAGAAGTGGTAAGAAATGAAATACTAAAGCTTCTGGAGGCAGGTATAATTTATCCTGTTGCTGATAGTCAGTGGGTAAGTCCTGTCCATTGTGTCCCTAAGAAGGGAGGTATTACTGTTGTTCCTAATGATAAAGACGAATTGATCCCACAAAGAATTGTTACAGGTTATAGAATGGTAATTGATTTCCGCAAAATTAAATAAAGCTACTAGAAAGGATCATTACCTTTTATTGATCAAATGCTAGAAAGATTATCCAAACATACACATTTTTGCTTTCTAGACGGTTATTCTAGTTTCTCTCAAATACCTGTGTCGAAAGAGGATCAGGAAAAGACCACTTTTATTTGCCCTTTCGGTACCTTTGCTTATAGATGTATGCCTTTTGGTTTATGTAATGCACCTGCTACCTTTCAAAGATGTATGACTGCTATATTCTCTGACTTTTGTGAAAAGATTGTTGAGGTTTTCATGGATGATTTCTCCGTGTATGGAACTTCTTTTGATGATTACTTAAGCAACCTTGATCGAGTTTTGCAGAGATGTGAAGAAACTAATCTTGTCTTGAATTGGGAGAAGTACCACTTTATGGTTAATGAAGGTATTGTCTTGGGGCATAAAATTTCTGAAAGAGGTATTGAAGTTGATAAAGCTAAAGTTGATGCTATTGAAAAGATGCCGTGTCCTAAGGACATTAAAGGTATAAGAAGTTTCCTTGGTCATGCCGGTTTTTATAGGAGGTTCATTAAAGACTTCTCAAAAATTTCTAGGCCTCTGACTAATCTCTTACAAAAAGATGTTCCTTTTGTCTATGATGATGATTGTGTAGAAGCATTTGAAATACTTAAGAAAGCCTTGATTTCTGCACCTATTGTTCAGCCACCTGATTGGAATTTACCCTTTGAAATTATGTGTGATGCTAGTGATTATGCTGTAGGTGCTGTTCTAGGACAAAGAGTTGATAAGAAATTAAATGTTATCCAATATGCTAGTAAAACTCTAGACAGTGCCCAGAGAAATTATGCTACTACTGAAAAAGAATTTTTAGCAGTTGTATTTGCTTGTGATAAGTTTAGACCTTATATTGTTGATTCTAAAGTAACTGTTTACACTGATCATGTTGCTATTAAATACCTTATGGAAAAGAAAGATGCTAAACCTAGACTTATTAGATGGGTTCTCTTGCTACAAGAATTTGATTTGCATATTATTGATAGGAAGGGAGCTGAGAACCCCGTTGCAGACAACTTGTCTAGGTTAGAAAATGTTGTTGATGACCCACTCCCTATTGATGATAGTTTTCCTGATGAACAATTAGCTGTCTTAAATGCTTCTCATACTGCTCCATGGTATGCTGATTATGCTAATTACATTGTTGCTAAATTTATACCACCTAGTTTCACATACCAGCAAAAGAAAAAGTTTTTCTATGATTTAAGACATTACTTCTGGGATGTCCCACACCTTTATAAAGAAGGAGTAGATGGTGTTATTAGACGTTGTGTACCTGAGCATGAACAGGAACATATCCTACGCAAGTGTCACTCCGAGGCTTATGGAGGACACCATGCTGGAGATAGAACTGCACATAAGTTATTGCAATCTGGTTTTTATTGGCCTACTCTTTTCAAAGATGCCCGTAAGTTTGTCTTGTCTTGTGATGAATGTCAAAGAATTGGTAATATTAGTAGACATCAAGAAATGCCTATGAACTATTCACTTGTTGTTGAACCATTTGATGTTTGGGGCTTTGATTATATGGGACTGTTTCCTTCCTCTAATGGGTATACACATATTTTAGTTGCTGTTGATTACGTTACTAAGTGGGTAGAAGCTATTCCAACTAGTAGTGCTGATCATAACACCTCTATTAAGATGCTTAAAGAAGTTATTTTTCCGAGGTTTGGAGTCCCTAGATACTTAATGACTGATGGTGGTTCACATTTTATTCATGGTGCTTTTTGTAAAATGCTTGCTAAGTATGATGTTAATCATAGAATTGCATCTCCATACCACCCACAGTCTAGTGGTCAAGTAGAACTGAGTAATAGAGAGATTAAATTAATTTTGCAAAAGATTGTTAATAGATCTAGAAAGAATTGGTCCAAGAAACTTGATGATGCATTATGGGCCTACATAACTGCATATAAAAATCCTATGGGTATGTCTCCGTATAAAATGGTTTATGGAAAAGCATGTCACTTACCTCTCGAACTAGAACATAAGGCATATTGGGCCATTAAAGAGCTCAATTATGATTTCAAACTTGCCGGTGAGAAGAGACTATTTGACATTAGCTCACTTGATGAGTGGAGAACCCAGGCCTATGAGAATGCCAAACTGTTTAAAGAAAAAGTTAAAAGATGGCATGACAAAAGGATACAAAAGCGTGAGTTTAATGTAGGTGATTATGTTCTGTTATACAACTCTCGTTTAAGTTTTTTTGCAGGAAAACTCCTCTCTAAATGGGAAGGTCCTTACGTTATCGAGGAGGTCTATCATTCCGGTGCCATAAAAATCAACAACTTCGAAGGCACAAATCCGAAGGTGGTGAACGGTCAAAGAATCAAACATTATATCTCAGGTAATCCCATAAATGTTGAAACCAATGTTATTGACATCGTAACCCCGGAGGAGTACATAAGGGACACTTTCCCGAACGTTTCAGACTCCGAAAAGGAATAGGTATGTGGTATGGTAAGTAAACCGACTCCAAAACAATTCTAATAGCAATTTTTCTCTGTTTTGGAATATTTTAAAAAATAGGAAAATTAGAAATAGTCCGAAAGGGACACGAGGCATCCAGGAGGGTGGAGGGCGCCCCCCTGCCTTGTGGGCGCCTCGTGTGCCCTCCGGACTCCGTTTTCTTGCACGATACTTCTTTTGGTTGGTAAAAATTCATTATATAACCTCCCGAAGGTTTTGACCATGGTACCACGACAAAATCCTCTGCTTTTGTTTCGAGCTATTTTTCTGACAGATCTAGATCACCATGACGTCTTCAAGCGCCCCCAAGGACAAATTTTTCGAGAAGGTCATCAACCCCTACCTCGCGGAGGTGTTGCAACACCCTCAAACCATTGAGATGCGTGAGGGGGTGCTGCACATCCGCGATGTTGAGGGACCAAGGAGGACCGGAAGCGTGGAGACAAGACTCGAAGCAATGGAGCAACAAGTTTTCAAGTGCCAGGGGATGGTGGAACGCGGACTCAACGCCAACCACATGATGATTGCGGAGTTCACCAACAACCACAAGCTAGATGCCAAGAACATTGGGGAGAACATCTTCAAGCTTCATGAGAAAATTGAGCACCTCCAAGCCCAGATCTATGACCTGCAACACCAAAACTGTGAGTATGAATATAGATTCAAGAGGATGAGTTTGGCTGCAGATTTGAGGATCCCGGAGACTCGATCATCCTTCTATGATGGTGAACCTATGCCTTGGAAGATGGACGACAAGCCTACATCATCAACAATTCCATCATCACCACCTCCGAAGAAAGAGACATAAACACATGGGTATGGGCACTCCCCTTGGCAACTGCCAAGCTTGGGGGAGGTGCCCCGGTATCGTATCACCATCACACTTCTATCTTTACCGTTTTTCCTAGTTCGATCCTTTTGGTTATATCTTGATCTAGTAGAATAAAGTTTAGTATGATCTAGCTTTGAGTTTTTGTGTTGATCCTTATCTATGCAATCGAGTCCGTGAGCTATATATAATAAAGATTAGTCTTGAGTCGAGGGCTTGGTTATCTTGCTATGATCTTGAGGGAATAAAAGAAAAAAGAAAGAATAAAAATAAATAAAGAGATCATATTGATCTTATGGAGAGTAATGACTTCACATATAAAGAGTATGATGAATAAAGTTGTTGAGAGTTGACAAACATAGTTTTGGTCATCGTTACAATTAATAGGAAGTAATAAAGAAAGAGAGGTTTTCACATATAAATATACTATCTTGGACATCTTTTATGATTGTGAGCACTCATTAAAATATGACATGCTAAAAAGTTGATGTTGGACAAGGAAAATAACGTAATGGGTTATGTTTTCTTATATCCGGAATAAATTATATTGTCATGGATCATCCAACATGTTGAGCTTGCCTTTCCCCCTCATGCTAGCCAAATTCTTTGCACGAAGTAGAGATACTACTTGCGCTTCCAAATATCCTTAAACCCAGTTTTGCCATGAGAGTCCACCATATCTACCTATGGATTGAATAAGATCCTTCAAGTAAGTTGTCATTGTTGCAAGCAATAAAAATTGCTCTCTAAATATGTATGATCTATTAGTGTGGAGAAAATAAGCTTTATACGAGCTTGTGATATGGAAGAAATAAAAGCGACGGACTGCATAATAAAGGTCCCTATCACAAGTGGCAATATAAAGTGATGTTCTTTTGCATTAAGATTTTGTGCATCCAACCATAAAAGCACATGACAACCTCTGCTTCCCTCTGCGAAGGGCCTATCTTTTATTTTTGTCTTATACCTTATACAAGAGTCATGGTGATCTTCACCTTTCCTTTTTACACTTTATCCTTTGGCAAGCACTATGTGTTGGAAAGATCCTGATATATATATATCCAATTGGATGTGGGTTTTCATAAAGCATTATTGTTGACGTTACCCTTGAGGTAAAAGGCTGGGAGGCAAAACTATAAGCCCCTATCTTTCTCTGTGTCCGATTAAAACTTCATACCCATAAGTATTGCATGAGTGTTAGCAATTGTGAAAGACTAAATGATAGTTGAGTATGTGGACTTGCTGAAAAGCTCTTATATTGACTCTTTCCGATGTTACGATAAATTGCAATTGCTTCAATGACCGAGAATATAGTTTGCTAGTTTTTCAATGAAGTTTCTGATTCATACTTTACATTGTGAATAGATTGTTACTTCAGCATAAGAAATCATATGACAATATATATATGTTGCTATTCTAAGAATGATCATGATGCCCTCATGTCCGTATTTTATTTTATCGACGCCTCTATCTCTAAACATGTGGACATATTTTTCGATATTGGCTTCCGCTTGAGGACAAGCGAGGTCTAAGCTTGGGGGAGTTGATACGTCCATTTTGCATCATGCTTTTATATCGATATTTATTGCATTATGGGCTGTTACTACACATTATGTCACAATACTTATGCCTTTTCTCTCTTATTTTACAAGGTTTACATGAAGAGGGAGAATGCCACCAGCTGGAATCCTGGGCTGGAAAAGGAGCAAATATTAGAGATCTATTCTACACAACTCCAAAAGTCCTGAAACTCCACAAAAGTCAGTTTTGGAATATATTAAAAATATTGGGTGAAGAAAGCACCAGAGGGGGGCCACCCACTATCCACGAGGGTGGAGGGCGCGCCCTACCCCCCTGGGCGCGCCCCCTGCCTCATGGGCCACCTGGAAGCCCCCCGATGCCCATCTTCTGGTATAAGGTGTCTTTTTCCCTGGAAAAAATCATAAGGAAGCTTTCGGGACAAAGCGCCGCCGTCTCGAGGCGAACCTTGGCGGAACCAATCTAGGGCTCCGGCGGAGCTGTTCTGCCGGGGAAACATCCCTCCGGGAGGGGGAAATCGTCACCATCGTCATCACCATCGATCCTCTCATCGGGAGGGGGTCAATCTCCATCAACATCTTCACCAGCACCATCTCCTATCAAACCCTAGTTCATCTCTTGTATCCGATCTTTGTCTCAAAACCTCAGATTGGTACCTGTGGGTTGCTAGTAGTGTTGATTACTCCTTGTAGTTGATGCTAGTTGGTTTATTCGATGGAAGATTATATGTTCAGATCCTTTATGCACATTAATACCCCTCTGATTATGAACATGAATATGATTTCTGAGTAGTTACATTTGTTCCTGAGGACATGGGAGAAGTCTTGTTATAAGTAGTCATGTGAATTTGGCATTCGTTCGATATTTTGATGAGATGTATGTTGTCTTTCCTCTAGTGGTGTTATGTGAACGTCGACTACATGACACTTCACCATTGTTTGGGCCTAGGGGAAGGCATTGGGAAGTAATAAGTAGATGATGGGTTGTTAGAGTGACAGAAGCTTAAACCCTAGTTTATGCGTTGCTTCGTAAGGGGCTGATTTGGATCTATGTGTTTCATGCTATGGTTAGGTTTACCTTAATTCTTCTTTCGTAGTTGCGGATGCTTGCGAGGGGGGTTAATCATAAGTGGGATGCTTGTCCAAGGAAGGGCAGTACCCAAGCACCGATCCACCCACATATCAAATTATCAAAGTAACGAACGCAAATCATATGAGCATGATGAAAACTAGCTTGACGATAATTCCCATGTGTCCTCGGGAGCGCTTTCCTTTATATAAGAGTTTGTCCAGGCTTGTCCTTTGCTACAAAAAGGATTGGGCCACCTTGCTGCACCTTGTTTACTTTTGTTACTTGTTACCCGTTACGAATCACCTTATCACAAAACTATCTGTTACCGATAATTTCAGTGCTTGCAGAGAATACCTTACTGAAAACTGCTTGTCATTTCCTTCTTCTCCTCGTTGGGTTCGACACTCTTACTTATTGAAAGGACTACGATAGATGCCCTATACTTGTGGGTCATCACTCCACCAGTTAGTAGACCTATTCTTGTGGAGGAAGCACAACCAGCCATTCATAGTTTAGCATCTATCGCATTTGATGTTGTTAAATCCTATGTGCGTATCTTCCCATCATGGAAACTAGCCGGATGACCCGCACATTTGCGCGGCTAGATTAATATGTATTGTCGTACTTGATTTTCACGATATCCCGAATAAGTGGCATATAAGTTTATATTAAGAGGGTTTATAGGTGCTAGCCGTAAGAATTGCTCGCAGTTTATGTCTCCTCCATGTCACCATGTGCCCTGCGTGGTCAACATGGAGTCATGTTATTTCCTTTTGGCTTGGTACTCCGGTATAGCCTGAGATGTACTAAACTGTCATGTGATGATTTGCTCCTTTAATGGAAATGGGGCGGGAGAACCCCTTTTGGTCAAAATGAAAAGGATTTATAGATAAATTAATGTACATCTCCAGAAAAATGATATCATTTTTGTATTAAAAAATCCATTAATTGTATTAAATTATTTCTAGGGACCCTTTCTTATGATAAATGATGCTAAGGTCTGCACAATCATGCAAAATCACATACCACTGTGCTAATATGAATTTCCTCTCTTTCATACCTCATCTATGTTAACTATCTTCCCAATTATTTTGAGAGAATCTACATGACTAAATCAAACATAAATATTTATTCCTAGTAACACACCGTGTATTCTCTTCCTCACTCAATATACCTATGGGTGCATTGTAGTTACTTTTTTATTATATTACAAACATTATGGTTCTATATGCTTCCAAACATGCTTATCTGAGTCTATATCTGCCTTGGCTGCTTTCCCTTTAGGTGAAACTAATTATTAGAGCATATTCACTGGTAATGTCTAACACATAGTCACATACTGGACAACGTCATACATGCCTTAATTTGTTGCCTCCAACCTTTAGTGCTCTAGCCATGACATTATTTTACCTCCTTAATTTGCGGGATATGTTGAGAGCACATTTTCATTGACTCGTTGATTCTTCCTACATGATGACATGCAAGCCTTGTACACCGTCTCTCTACTTAAATGTATTTTTTCATTGTTTCAAAAGTACCACGCTCATCTGCAGTTTCCAACAGCCATGAACTCTGCTAGAGACGGTATACTCGTACGTGCCTTTCCTTGTCTCAGAATCTCAGGTGTAGTTATCTCGACCTATTTGTATATTCTGGCGCCCATCCTTGTAAATACATCTAACAAACTACATACTGACAGAAAAACATTGATGCGGTATTAAAAAATAGAAACATATTTTGAGCACATACTCACCTTCTGTCACCATTTTGCGCTTATTTATCTTTTCGGTGATAACTTGACTCATTTAGTAGTACTGTTCTTCAAAGTTTTTTTTTATTTTCCGACTTCGTCCTCATGTACTGTTTGCAACAGGCTAGCCGGAAGCACGTCTTCATCCTGATCGCCTTTGAAACACAGGGGCATCATGTGCTTTCCACGATGGTGATTGTAAGAGCATTATGTAGTTCCTGTAGATCGACACATTTACCCCTTCTGCTGATGTGGTTCATGGGAAATCTCGAGAGGCAGCAATGAGTCGATTAGACAAAAAAAAAATAGTGATGGGAGGGCGGCCAGGTGCGGATCTACTGGTGGAGTTGTACTTACATGTTACGATCATGCATCTACCTAGGAAATATATTTTTTAAATCCCAGGAAAGAATTTCTGTATACGGGCGTATGCATCTTATTTTTAATTTTTTGATGGAATACATCCAATCTTGTTTAGTACGTACCTGTTCAGCTTTCTAAATAAACCTGAGTTGGATTTGAAAATTATTTCCCTCTACGCCATGCTCTCCATCCTGGTACTGTGGGGCTCTTTCCCTCTACGTCACGATTACCATACTTTTTTTTAAAGTGACGACCTCCATCCTGGTACGATGGGACTCTTCCCTTCCGTGCCTTCCTTATGACTTGTTTTTTTTTTGAGGGAATCCTTATGACTTGTTTGATGTAAAATCTCAGCCATGTTTTTTTCTTTCAAGGGATAAAATCTCCACCATTGACAAAACGTAACTTAGTATAGTCAAATCTATACCGTTCCTTTTCTATCGTTTTAAGTATATGATAGATATTATACTGAAGATGAAGGAAAATGCCAGTTGCAGGTGTTTGTCCAGGAGTTATGTGTAAGTAATGTTATTCATGGCAATTACTTTGCTTTGTCCCATACATTCTACCTCCATGATGGTTATAATACAACAAATTTTCCCATTTTTCTCTATAGAGAAGGACCGATTTGGAAACTCAGGATGAGATAACCTATGCTAATACCTCTGCTATCTTCAAGAATGCTTGGTGGCAGTATCGGAATTATCTGAAGAAAATGTACTTCACTGGCAAAGAAACTCATCAAATTCCCTTACGTTCTCCTGAGACACATTTACTGGACGATGACTGGGAACGCCTTGTTCTGTACTGGTCCCGAACCAAGAATGTGGTAAGGTCTATGAGCTCATTTTATTTTAAGTACTATATGCTTGCGTCTTACTGTACTCTGTTCATGTAGAACAAGTGCTTAAACCTGAAGAACAACTGTTCTCATTTAAGATTCCATTGCTATCATGCATACTGCTTTGCTCTTGTATCACTGTATTTACTCATACAAACTTATTTTTAAATTGAACGATCCAATGGCACAACAGGTATGTTTATGCATGTTTCTTTAACAGGTTTGCTTTTATAAATAGCTCTGTTGATTTCAATTTCAATTGTGTATACAGTTGACTTCTCATATCATGCACATTACTAGCATCACAACAGGGCCAATAGTGTTGTTGTACATGTAGACCCATGGTACCCATCTGAAATCTTGTTGTGCTGTGTAGTTTCCCACGCTTTGTATTCTTTCAGTGCTGCTTTCTCTTGAACTGATATGATTTGAACCGTGTCTCTATTTTGATTTGGCAAGACAATGCAATGACCATAGGACATAGATATATGTTTGTTTGATGCTTTTATAATGTACTACTTGGCAATAGAAGACTTGGTAGTTTAATCTTGTCCACCTAACTAATGAACTGGTTCACCGAAATTAGTTTCATATACTAGTACATGCTAAACCTGTTATGTGTCTTCTTGTTTCTTCTTTTAGAATGCTGACAGTATATTGGGGAAGAGTGCCTTATTAAGCAATGGTAAAGGAAGTAATGCAGATAAGGTTCAGGATCGTGAGACATCCTTGTTAGTCTCCAACAAAGCTGATAAAACAGCTAAGGAAAACTATCTTGAAGACAGTGAGACAACCCCAAAGTCCTGTCTTGGTTTACTGTTTGAGTTACTGGCCACTACCGCTTGCACAAGCTATTCAAACTCACTATCTGAATCAGTTCGGTTTCTTGAGTCTCAACTACAAGCTGAAAGACATCAATCAGCTGTGCTGCGACAAGAAGCGGAAGGACTGCGGAAGTCCCTGGAGCATTCAGATGCATACTTTCTGGTGCAACAGCAAGCGTTGAGGATTTTAGCGCCAAACAGGACAAAGTTAATAAGCTTTCTGAGCTTATTGCCAGCATGGTGGATACCCAGGATAACGTTTCTTGAGCTCTTTTGAAGTTGTTTCAGTTATGGACTTGTTTTGCTATCGTGTTTATTTGCACTGGTGGCCAATTTTGACGGCCAGTGTATGTAATATGCTGCTTTGTTCCCTATATTTGCACTGGTGGCAAACTTTGATGCCCAGCGGATGTAATATGTGTAATAGTTGTAATAGGGTAGCGTTAGTTGCTTGCTTATTTATTTCCTTATTGTCTTGTTTAGTTGTTTGCTTGTAGTCACTGCAGTTCTTTTTCCGTGTTTTTCTAGTGGCCACAAGAACCTATTTTTGGTAACTAGGCCACAATAATCATGGCAACACATGGACTGTTGTAACCATTGGCCTCCTGCAGGCCATAGGATCCATGGGCCTTCTACGGGCCGTAGGATCCATTGACTTTCTACGGGCCGTATGATCCATGGGCCTTCTACGGGCCGTAGGATCCATTGGTCTTCTATGGGCCGTAGGATCCATGGGCCTTCTATGGGGCGTATAATCATTTCGCCAAACATGGGCCGTACTATTTGTGGACCATAACGGGCCGTTAATAGGCCGTATTTGATAATGCTATGAAAACAACCCAACGGGTTAACGGGCCACAAACGGGCCGAATGTAAGCACGGGCTGAATTTGGCCCACAAACGGAACAGGCCAGTAACGGACCGTAACTAACCGAATTCTAGAAACGAGCCCAAGAATAAATGGGCCCTTAGAAGGCCGAAAGTTAACACGGGCTGGAAAAGGCCGACGGACTAATGGGCCGTTAATGGGTATAAAGTGATACACTGTTCATTATGGGCCAGTTTCATCTCGGGCCTTTAATGGGCCGAGAGTTACAAACGGCCTCATATGGGCCGAAAGACATCATGGGCCATACATGGGCCGGAAGTTACAACGGGCTGGAATCATATTGGACGGCCCAGATGAAGCTACTGGGCTTAATTCCGATATGTCGTAACGGGCCGGGAGTTAGCGGGCCGTAAATGGGCTATATACGAACATGCCGTTAACAAGCTTTCTGTGGGCCGGCCCGTTACCTTTTGACCAAGTTAAATGGGCCGGCCTTTTCACCGGAATGGTCCTCTGTTGGTCCGTGCCATGTGTCGATGTATCATAGGCGCCTCCTGTCCAATGAGTGGATGACATCTGTCCCAACGGTGAGCTAACACGTGTTTCCTCTGGCCAATGAGAATTTTACACGTGGAAAATCCCCATTGGTCTGGGCTGTTAATGGGTTATCGGATCCAAAACCGGACCCGATAGCTTAACGGTGACCTGTTACGGTGGATGCCACATGTCGGTCACCCTTGACGAAAGCACTTCTATGATGCGCGATTTATCGTCATGGAAGTGGACACTTCCGTGATGATAAATTTGGTAATGTCATGGAACACTTCTACGACAGCACAGGTATGACTATCTTGATTCTGTCATAAAATCGTCATGGACGTACATGCATGACAGAAAACGTGACCTACTGTGACAAACACGTATCATCACGGAAGTGTATTTTTTTGTAGTGAGATATCAATGTGAGTGAGTAGGGATTGCCATGCAACGGATGCACTAGAGCTATACGTTTATGAAAGCTCTAAAAGAAAACTAGTGGGTGTGCATCCAACTTGCTTGCTCATGAAGACCTAGGGCAATTTGAGGAAGCCCATCGTTGGAACATACAAGCCAAGTTCTATAATGAAAAATTCCCACTAGTATATGAAAGTGATATCACAGGAGACTCTCTATCGTGAAGATCATGGTGCTACTTTGAAGCACAAGTGTGGAAAAAGGATAGTAACATTGCCCCTTCTCTCTTTTCTCTCATTTTTTTCTCATTTTTGGGCCTTCTCTTTTTTTATTTTGGCCTTTCTCCTCTTTTTTTATTTCCTCACATGGGACAATGCTCTAATAATGAAGATCATCACACTTTTATTTACTTACAACTCAAGAATGACAACTCGATACTTAGAACAAAATATGACTCTATATGAATGCCTCCGGCGGTGTACCGGGATGTGCAACAAATCAAGAGTGACATGTATGAAAGAATTATGAACGGTGGCTTTGCCACAAATACGATGTCAACTACAAGATCATGCGAAGCAATATGACAATGATGATGCGTGTCATAAGAATGGAACGGTGGAAAGTTGCATGGCAATATATCTCGGAATGGCTATGGTAATGCCATAATAGGTAGGTATAGTGGCTGTTTTGAGGAAGGTATATGGTGGGTGTATGGCACCGGCGAAAGTTACGCGGTACTAGAGAGGCTAGCAATGGTGGAAGGGTGAGAGTGCGTATAATCCATGGACTCAACATTAGTCATAAAGAACTCACATACTTATTGCAAAAATCTATTAGTCCTTGAAACAAAGTACTACACGCATGCTCCTAGGGGAAGAGTTGGTAGGAGTTAACCATCGCGCGATCCCGACCTCCACACAAAGGATGACAATAAAAAAATATCTCATGTTCCAACTTCGTTACATAACGGTTCACCATACGTGCATGCTACGGGACTCACAAACCTTAACACAAGTATTTCTCAAATTCACAATTACTAACTAGCATGACTCTAATATCACCATCTTCATATCTCAAAACAATCATAAGAAATCAAACTTCTCATAGTATTCAATGCACTTTATATGAAAGTTTTTATTATATCCCTCTTGGATGCCTATCATATTAGGACTAATTTTATAACCAAAACGAATTACCATGCTATTTAAAGACTCTCAAAATAATATAAGTGAAGCAAGAGAGTTCATCAATTTCTATAAAATAAAACCACCGCCGTGCTCTAAAAAGATATAAGTGAAGCACTAGAGCGAAATTGCCTAGCTCAAAAGATATAAGTGAAGCACATAGAGTATTCTAATAAATCACGATTCATAAGTGTCCCTCTAAAAATGTGTGTACTGCAAGGATGATTGTGGCAAACTAAAAATAAAAGAATCAAATCATACAAGACGCTTCAAGCAAAACACATATCATGTGGTGAATAAAAATATAGCCTCAAGTAAAGTTACCGATAGACGAAGACGAAAGAGGGGATGCCTTCCGGGGCATCCCCAAGCTTAGGCTCTTGCTTGTCCTTGAATATTACCTTGGGGTGCCTTGGGCATCGCCAAGCTTAGGCTCTTGCAGCTCCTTATTCCATAGTCCATCAAATCCTTACGCAAAACTTGAAAACTTCACAACACAAAACTCAACTGAAAATCTCATAAGCTCCGTTAGTATAAGAAAAAAAATCACCTCTTTTGGTACTGTTGTGAACTCATTATTTATTTATATTGATGTAATATCTACTGTATTCCAACTTTTCCATGGCTCATACCCCCCGATACTACCCATAGATTCATCAAAATAAGCAAACAACACATAGAAAACAGAATCTGTCAAAAACAGAATAGTCTGTAGCAATCTGTAACTCTCGAATACTTCTGTAACTCCAAAAATTCTGAAAAGTTAGGACAACCTGGGAAATTTGTGTACCAATCCAGCGCAAAAATAATCTGATCAAAAGAACGCTTTTGTGAATTATGAAAATTATTTTCCTAGGCGCAAAAGTTTCTGTTTCTCAGCAAGATTAAAACAACTATCACCGTAAGCTATCCCAAAGGTCTTACTTGGCACAAACACTAATTAAAACACAAAACCACATCTAACCAGAGGCTAGATGAATTATTTATTGAAAAAATCAAGGATAAATATTGGGTTGTTTCCCAACTAGCGCTTTTCTTTAAAGCCTTTTTATCTAGGCATTGAGATTTCGATGATGCTCACATGAAAAGACAAGAATTGAAGCACAAAGAGAGCATCATAAAACATGTGACAAACACACTTAAGTCTAACATACTTCCTATGCATAGGAATTTTATAAGCAAATAAATTATCAAGGAAAGCAAAAACTAGAATATGCAAAGAAGAAGAAAGAAACAATATCAATCTCAACATAACGAGAGGTAATTTAGTAACATGAAAATTTCTACAACCATATTTTGCTCTCTCATGATAATTACATGTAGGATCATAATCAAATTCAACAATATAGCTATCACATAACATATTCTCAACACGATCCACATGCATGCGAAATTGACACTCTTCCAAAATAGTGAGATTAACATTAACTAAAGTCATGACCTCTCCAAATCCACTTTTAATATTATTGCAAACATTATTATCAATATCATATCCATCATGGGTCTTAAATAAATTTTCAAGATCATAAGAAGAATCACCCCAATCATGATCATTGCAACAAATAGTGGACATAGCAAAACTAGCATCCCCAAGCTTAGGGTTTTGCATATCATTAACACAATTGACATTAATAGAATTTATAATAACATCATTGCAATCATGCTTTTGATTCAAGGAACTATCAAGTATGGGTGCAATAGCAATAATCTCATGTTTAACATAAGGAACTATAGCAAATTCATCTCCACAAATATTGGCATCATGGCCATAAGAATAGCAAGCATCATGTTCATCAAGGGATATTTCAGTCAAATCATCAGAATCATAATTATCTATAGATTCATGCATATCATTATTTTCTTCCAAAGCAACGGTCATTCTCTCAATAAATTCCTTAACATAGGCATTATGAGCATAGTTTTCATAGCAATATTTAAGTATGTCAGAATTTTCAGATTTGTAGAGAGTAATATCATACTTTTCAATCAAAGAAGCAACTTCATGAGCACCCTCAAAAGCAACAAATTCTTCAATTTGTTCGATATCATAGTAACTACAAACACCCTTTTCATAAGAAGATAAGATTTCATTATCGTTAAACTCACATAGGTAGGGAAGGTGTTTTTAGGGTTCTTAGAGCAACAAGTAAAATCATAAATTTCAAAAAGATTCCAAGCATAAAACAACAAATTGTTTATTTGATTCCGTAAGAGTCTCCCTTTTTCAGACAAACGGTGATGCACAAAATGAGCATGCTCATCTAAAGATTTTCCCTCAACTAAACTAGTTGGGGTTTCAGCACGAGCACATATAGATCGAAGATGATCCAAGTAGAAAACTTTAAGTGGATCCATATCAATAGATTTTTGGCAAGCAAAGATGCAAGAAAATAGAAGGCACATGGAAACACAAACAAAAAGACATACAGAAAGAAGGCGAATAAAAAGGCAAATCTTTTCAAAAATCATTTTAGAAGTGGGGGAGAGGAAAACGAGAGGCAAATGGCGAATAATGTAATGCAAGAGATGAGCGTTTATGATGGGTACTTGGTATGTCTTGACTTGGCGTAGATCTCCCCGGCAACGGCGCCAGAAATTCTTCCTGCTACTTCTTGAGCTTGCATTGGTTTTTCCCTTGAAGAGGAAAGGGTGACGCAGCAAAGTAGAGATAAGTATTTCCCTCAGTTTGAGAACCAAGGTATCAATCTAGTAGGAGGCAACGCACAAATCACCGAATACCTGCACAAACAATCAAACAAACTTGCACCCAACGCGATAAAGGGGTTGTCAATCCCTTCATGGTTACTTGCAAAGCAGAGATCTGATAGCGATAGATAAACAATAAAGTAAATATTTTTGGTATTTTTGGTTTATAGATCGGAAAGTAAAAGATTGCAAAAAGAGTAGATCGGAAACTAATATTGTTGATCGGAAACTTATATGATGGAAAATAGACCCGGAGGTGATAACCCACAAGTATAGGGGATCGCAACAGTTTTCGAGGGTAGAGTATTCAACCCAAATTTATAGATTCAACACAAGGGGAGCCAAGGAATATTTGTAAGTATTAGCAGCTGAGTTGTCAATTCAACCACACACGGAGATTAATTATCTGCAACAAAGTGATCAGTAGCAAAGTAGTATGATAGTTTTGATAATAGTAGCAGTAGCAATAATAACAGTAACCTTGATAGGAGTGATTTTGTAGCAATGACAATAGTGACAACAGCAGTAGTAACTTAGCAAGAACAATATAAGAGAAATTCGTAGGCATTGGATCGATGATTTGTTGGATGATATTCATCATGTGACAGTCATAACCTAGGGCGATACGACACTAGCTCCAGTTCATAAATATAATGTAGCATGTATTCCGTAAATAGTCATACGTGCTTATGCAAAGAACTTGCATGACATCTTTTGTCCTACCCTCCCGTGGCAGCGGAGTCCTATTGGAAACTAAGGGATATTAAGGCCTCCTTTTAATAGAGAACCAGAACAAAGCATTAACACACAGTGAATACATGAACTCCTCAAACTACGGTCATCACCGGGAGTGGTCCCGTCTATTGTCACTCTGGGGTTGCCGGATCATAACGCGCAGTAGGTGCCTATAACTTGCAAGATCGGATCCAGAACATAGATATAATGGTGATAACATAAACGGTTCAGATCTGAAATCATGGCACCCGGGCCCAAAGTGACAAGCATTAAGCATGGCAAAGTCACAACAACATCAATCTCAGAACATAGTGGATATTAGGGATCAGGCCCTAACAAAACTAACTAGATTACATGATGAATCTCATCCAACTCCTCACTGACCAGCAAGCCTACGAAGGAATTACTCACTCTCGGTGGGGAGCATCATGGAATTGGCGATGGAGAAGGGTTGGTGATGATGAAGATCGAAGATCCCCCTCTCCGGAGCCCCAAACGGACTCCAGATCTGGCCTCCCGATGAAGAACAGGAGACAGCGGTGGCTCCGTCTCGTCGATCATGATAATTATTTCTCCCAGATTTTTTTCTAGAAAAATAGGTATTTATGGAGTTGGTTTCAGGGTCTGTGGGGCCACCAGGTGGGGAGAACCCACCTGGGCATGCCTGGAGGGGGGGGGGGTGCCCTGGTGGGTTGTGCCCACCCAGGTGCCCCCTCCTGTGGTTCTTGGCTCCAGAAATTCTCTTTTATTATATAAAAAATCCTCGCAAAGTTTTGTTCCATTCTGAGAACTTTTATTTCTGCACAAAAAACAACACCATGGTAGTCCTGCTGAAAACAGCGTCAGTCCGGTTTTGTTTCATTCAAATCATGCAAATTAGAGTCCAAAACAAGAGGAAAAGCGTTAGGAAAACTAGATATGACGGAGACGTATCAGGGGGCCATAGGTTTCACTAAAGGCTTCTCTGGAGATAGAAAATAATACGGTGGGTGAACAAATTACTGCCGAGCAATTGATAGAAAAGCGCAAAGTTATGACGATATCTAAGGCAATGATCATGAATATAGGCATCATGTCCGTGTCAAGTAGATCGAAACGATTCTGCATCTACTACTATTACTCCACACAACGACCGCTATCCAGCATGCATCTAGAGTATTAAGTTCATGAAGAACGGAGTAACTCATTAAGCAAGATGACATGATGTAGTGGAATTAACTCAAGCAATATGATGAAAACCCCATCTTTTTATCCTCGATGGCAACAATACAATACGTGCCTTGCTGCCCCTACTGTCACTGGGAAAGGACACCTCAAGATTGAACCCAAAGCTAAGCACTTCTCCCATTGCAAGAAAAACCAATCTAGTTGGCCAAACCAAACCGATAGTTCGAAGAGAATTACAAAGATATCAAATCATGCATAAAAGAATTCAGAGAAGATTCAGTTAATATTCATAGATAAGTTGATCATAAATCCACAATTCATCGGATCTCGGCAAACACACCGCAAAAAAGTATTACATCGAATAGATCTCCAAGAATATCAAGGAGAACATGGTATTGAGAATCAAAGAGAGAGAATAAGCCATCTAGCTACTAGCTATGGACCCGTAGGTCTATGGTAAACTACTCACGCTTCATCGGAAGGGCAATAGAGTTGATGTAGAAGCCCTCCGTGATCGAATCCCCCTCCCGCAGGATGTCGGAAAAGGTCCCTAGATGGGATCTCATGGGTACAGAAGGTTGCGGCGGTGGAAAAGTGTTTTCGTGGGTTCCTCTTGTGGTTTGGGGATATATGGGAATATATAGGTGAAAGAATTAGGTCAGGAGGTGCACGAGGGGCCCACAAGGGTGGGGGCGCGCCCTACCCCCCTGGGCGCGCCCTCCGTCCTTGTGGCCGCCTCGTGGCTCCTCCGACTTCATCTCCATGTCTCCTGGTTGTCTTCTGGTCCAAGAAAAATCATCGCGAAGGTTTTATTCCATTTGGACTCCGTTTGGTATTCCTTTTCTGCGAAACTCAAAAACAGGGAAAAACAAGAACTGGCACTGGGCTCTAGGTTAATAGGTTAGTCCCAAAAATAATATAAAATAGCATATTAATGCATATAAAACATCCAAAACAAATAATATAATAGCATGGAACAATAAAAAATTATAGATACGTTGGAGACGTATCACCAACCAACATACAAACCTTTCTGCTATGTACCTAGAACTAATTGAGAGCTGTGAGCCCTTCTACACCTCCCGTCTAGATCCGACTGCCCAAGGTGCCAGACCGACTGGCTCAATGCCGAGGCAGCAAAGCAAGAGATTGCTGAGGAGAGAAGGAGGCGGGGCGGGCTCCGCCATGGAGGGAAGGGGAGTCGCTGCGAGGGGAGGGGCGTGCTTCACCATGGTGTGGAGGGGAGGTGCGGGGGGAGAGATGGCGGCAGCGATGCGTGGCGGGGAGATGAGATGTGTCGACACCCGGTGATGGCTTACAGTGCAGGGAGAGCGGGAGGCAGTTGTGCAGTGAGTGAGTGAGAGGAGTGTCTGCTTTTTGTTTTCCATCAAGAAAAGCTTAAATGAGCAACTCCTATGCAGTGACATACATGTCACGTAGCCTAGCAAGTCATCTTTAGAGAAAATAACATACAAGTGAGTTATAGGTAGCCTACAATTTATGGCTCGCTAAAATCAGGATGCGACTCACATTATGCCATGCAAATGAAGCAAAGACAACATTTCTCACAATGTATTTTGTTTATGTACTAAAATATCTTAAACCCATCAAGTATATCTAAGTCTATAAAAGATAATTAGTTGGATCATTGCTTTCTATGTACACAACTTTCTATTAGACCTTTTATCAACTTCAAACACAAGTGAATTGGATTTCAGTTACTTTTGGATTGTGATGGGCTGTCATTTCTATACATGCAATACTTGACATGCATTATGCCTATATATGCAACCGGCAAAGAATATATTCATGGCCCGTGACAATGCACGGGTAGTCTACTAGTAAGGTCAAATTCACTGTTTTGACTCTTTATTTATGAAAGTTGAGCAAGATGTGGCCCTGATTTGATCTTCTTTTCCTACTGTCGGGTAGATGGCGGTAGGGTATAACTGCCTACCGCCATCGACCTCGATGATAGGGTTTGAGCAGTTATGAGCCACGAGGTGCCGGTTGGCGGGGGCCGACCCACCAAGCCAACCCCATACACCTCCTACCGCCCCGAAGCACATAGAGTAGGCGGCTCTCTCCTCTCCTCCACTCCCCCTCCCTTCTACCTCTTTTGTTTCTTCATCGTTCTTTCGGATTGAGATGCCACCACGATGAGAGAAGTAAGCTCTTTCGATCCCTCCAAGTAGTTTTAGTCAAAAAGCTATGGTTTTGATCCCTGTTCTATCTCTTTAGTACTTTTAAGTTCTTTTGATTCTAGGTTTATTTAGGATGATTCAATATGATGGATGTTTTGAAGATGGAAGTGGTGCATAATAGTAGGTTCAATCTTGTGGTTTCCTCACCTCGTGACGGAAGGGGTAGCGAGGTACGTATTTTATTATTGCTATACTAAGGGAAAAATGACATGGTTCAATCATATTGCTTGGTTTTATTCTGTCTACATCATGTCATCATACTTCATGCATTACTCTGTTTGTCATGAATTTAATACCTAGAGAGGCAAGCATAGAATCGCTCTCGAAGTGAAGTAATAGTAGTAGGCATCATTAAGTTTGACGGTCTACTTGTCACGGACGTAATGCTTATATACTGATCATGCCATGATTAACATCATAAGTATGCACTTTTCTACCAATTGTCCAACAGTAGAGAGTTGCCTCTGGTGAAAACTATGCCCCCGGGTCTATTCACCATATTTACTAAAACCCTAAAAAGCTCACTGCAATTTACTTTCTTTTATTTTCGTTTGCAATTTATATATCTACCACTATCAGGATTAATCCTTGCAATTAACGAGTACAAGGGGATTGACAACCCTCTTACCCGCATTGGGTGCAAGTATTTTGTTTGTGTGTGTGTAGTTATTGTCAACTTTGTCTGAATGAATCTCCTATTGGTTCGGTAAACCTTGGTTCTCTACTGAGGGAAATACTATTTGCTGCTATATTGCTTCTCCCTTCCTCTTCGGGGAAAATCCCAAAGCAGCTCAAAAGTAGCAATGCCACTATTGGGAAGCTTAGTAGGAAACAAAAAATTGCCCTACGATCACCCAGGAACACTATGAAGATGCAATAAACGGTTTGGATTAGATTGTTACCAACTCCGAGTTGCAGTGGAGGAAGACAAGTTGGTGTAGATCGTACTTCAAGTCCCTTGAACCATAGATGGATGAACCCTCGAACCGCTCATGCACCGTTCCTCGGACGAAAGACCGAATGCATGGCCTCTCCATAGATTGCAAGCGTGCAGTCTTCACGACCCGGCAACACTTCACCGTCCAGAGCTAATCGTTGCTAGAGAATTAGAGGGAGAAGATTAGAACCACACTGGGCTTTTAATTATGATGATTAGAGGATCTAGATCTAGCTCTAATTGGAACAATTAGAACTAGACTAGAGAACTAGAGGAGCCTCCAAAACTTGTGTGTTCAAGAGTGCCAAAACCCTCGGGTATATATAGGTTAGAGAGGGAGAGGGGGTGCCACACAAGCGGGGAAGTCTCCCCCCTTGTGCCGGCCATGGGGAGGGGAATCGCTCCCAATTCGGCATCCTCTCTCTCCTTTCCATGGGAAGAAGGGGGCGCCACCACTATCGGGCCCGTGTGACCCAATATGCTTTCCACCACTTGGCCTTTCAAGGACCATCAATATTAAATTAAATATAAAAGCCTCCTAAGTATTATTAGAGGCTTTTATTACTAATTTAACATCACCAAAAACATTTTCCACCTTTATATTGTTTATCGGAAATACCCGGTATTGTGTTGACCTGCAAGTGCACAGGGTTGTTGTAGCACTTTCATGATAAGTGAAGTGTCAAACCCACATGGAGCAAATAGGAAGGAATTACAAACCCCACAACTATGCTATCACTTACGTAGTTACATAGCGCCAAACTGTAGTTTGGAAATAGCCTATTACAGTAGGTTGCTAGGAAGACAAATAAAAAGTGTAGTGTTTACTAAACTACACAGTAAATGAAAGATAGAAAAATAAAGAGACTAAACTAGGCGAAACGATGCTCGAGTAGTACACGTTCTTGAGGGAATTGGATTCATCACCACAAGTATGATGCTAACAACACATGATATACATGACACTCTAATTGTATCACTAAGCCACTTGTATATGATCTTGTGTGGGCGGAGCCAATAAAGTACGCATTCCTCACTCCGGTTATTGCGTACTCTCATGCCACCACTATGCTTCCCCATTCAGGTTATCACAAAGATGATTAAGGGGAGAAAACTCCCCATGCTCACGGCCTTAAGTTCTAGGGTTCTCCACTAATCCCTATTACAATGACCAGGGACGAAGGGAGAATATGATTATCACCACCTACCTCCACAACCATGCTTCTCACCAATATGACTTGCCTCAAGTCCACAAGGGGCTAGTGCTGCGTGAGCGCTCTTCACAACACCATGAGACAATCAACACAATACATATAAACAGAATATTGGGTCGCTTATTCAACAAAGTACTAATCATGCAAGGGTTCATCCAATTCCTCAAGAACTAACACAACTACTCAAACATCATAGAGGGAGAGAACAAGTTACAGGCTGGCATGAAGCCGATGGAGGAGAGGGGCATGTCGGCGCTGGTGGTGGTGATGATGGCGCGTCGGCGGTGAAGACCGCACCGGACCAAAGGCCGGTGCGTGTGGTGGAGCCCCCCCTTCTTCTTCCTCTTGGTTTGGCCCCTCTCTTATCTATGGAGGTGGTCTTCGAGCAACAGTGAAGATGGATGATGGCTGCGTGGATGAATGAATGAGGAAATGTTGTGTGTGGGGGTTGATGGTGCTTATATGAAGGCCTCCCGGTATCTCCTCCATTGATGTGGTCATTCAAGGGCTCGATATGAGCCTTATCTTCTCTCAATCCCTTCATTATGACCAAGGATCCTGTGGGAACAATTGGGCATGAAATCGGTGAAGAATCCCACCTGGAAGGGCAACTTTGGAGCTTTCTGCACGTCAAATGACTGCCGAAGCGACCACTGGTGGTCGTATAGAATGTCGTCTTTTGATCTGACCTCCTCTAGTAAAACGGTCGACATTTCTTCATACAAACTCATAATTTGACGTTCTTGGTCTCGTTGGATTCATATGAACAATGTCGATCCATTTCTGTTCTTAGATCTTGATTTGGAGCACTTTGGCGAAATGACTTTTTTTGACCTTCGAAATGGCTAAGTCTGACCCTGGCTGACTTCGTATTGAACCCATCCTTCCTTTCATCGTTCTTGGTCCTAGGTTGCTCCAATACACCTATAAACACAAGAAAAGAAGGAAAACTAATGAAACCCAAATAAATACACAAATGTGCAATGCTCACAATGATAAGTGCAAAAATCGGTAATCATGCATAATGGATATATATTTGGTTCAATGGGACATAATTTATAAAGAGAACATGCAACAAATGAGCTCTAAAAATGCGTAAAATATAGAGCCATCAACCTCACAATGCTTAAACCTTGCTCGTCCTCGAGTAAGAAGGCTGACTACCAAAAGCTCATTGCTACCAACTCTAAAGCATACATTGAACAAAATCCCAGAAGTGATATCCATGTTCATCGTGCAAGCATGCAAAAGTTAACTAGCAAGGGAGTAATACAAGCTATCCCCTTAGTTCCTTTGTCACGGGGGTTGAGAAAGTGGAAAATATTTTTGTGGAGCCCAAATTCCTATTGCCAAAGGTTCAGAGAGGGGGTCAATATTATGTTAGGAACATAACAATAACTATCATAGACAAAAGAAATCAAGCATTAGCCATCGCTCAAAAATACCAGCCCGAGGCATACTAGGTACAATAGTAAGATCGCCTGTCTGCGTTATTCAACCGCTCAACTACATATGCAGCACTGAGCGCAAGCCTATGCCTCACATTTAAGGGAAAGATAGAAAATGGTACGGGTTTTGAGAAGTAAAAAATAATGAAAGTCTTGCATCAATGTAGCTGACCACTAGGTAATGGACAAGGCCTTATGATCAATGTTAATGCAAGGAGTAGTGATTACCATGTGTTGGGTCGAAAGAATGTATAAAGGGGGTGATTAGACTACTTGACCAAATAAAACCTAACCCTTTCCTAATTTTAGTTGTAGGCAATTTTTAGCAATTATGACAAGTCAAGCAATAGACTACACATGCAATTCTAAGAGTATACCGACGAAAAGTAAGACATTGCACACGTAAGTAAAGGAAAGGTTTGGAGAAGGAAAACGCAATGGGGACACAAAGATTTTTGGCGTGGTTCTGATAGGTGGTGCTATCGTACGTCAACGTTGATGGAGACTTCAACCCACGAAGGGTAACGGCTGCATAGGGGTTGATGCACATTTTTGTCCTTCTTTCTTCGGTAGAAATCTTGGGGCACTCTCTCACGTTCTTTGTGTTGGATTGAGTATTATGAATTTGAAGTTGTTTGATGCATATCGAATAACCAACTCATGGATACTTGTGGTGACATTGGAGTATCTAGGTGACATTAGAGTTGGTTGATGCTTATCATATGGTGTTACTTTAATACGAACTCTAGGGCTGTTTGGGACACTTATAGGGATGGCTCAATAGATTGATCGGAAAAGATAACTTTGAGGTGGTTTCGTACCCCACAACAATTTCATCTTATGTTCTCTGCTAGATAAGAACTTTGGGGTGACTCTTTGTCGCACGTTGAGGAATTGTTATATGATTCAATTATGTTAGCACTATTAAGAGATTACACTAGTGAAAGTATGAACCCTAGGCCTTGTTTCTAAGCATTGCAATACCGTTTGTGCTCCATTTTATCACTTTCTACCTTGCTGTTTTTATATTTCCTGATTACAAAAACCTATATCTACTATCCATACTACACTTGTATCACCATCTCTTCGCCGAACTTGTGCACCTATACAATTTACCATTGTATTGCGTGTGTTGGGGACATAAGAGATTTCTTGTATTTGGTTGCAGGGTCGTTTGAGAGAGACCATCTTCATCCTACGCCTCCCATAGATTGATAAATCTTAGGTCATCCACTTGAGGGAAAATTGCTACTGTCCTACAAAACTTTGCACTTGGAGGCCCAACACGAGTCTACAAGAATAAGTTGTGTGGTAGACATCACATAATAGTGCAATGGCCTTGGAAAAATCGGTGACTCCAAAAATCTCAAACTGGTCGGCCCGAGATGCATTTGGCGGAAACTTAAACCTATTTTTTTGCTCAAAACTAATTTATGGAATTTGCAGTGTAAGGGAATGTTTCAATCTGTGGCAAGAATAATGGCAATCCATCCGTGCATTAAATCAGAATTTAGAACACGAAGGGGGTCGAATCTCACCCTAACTTGGTGGAGATCCTCTACGGTGGCAGCTGATGGGGAACGTTGCATGAAAATAAAAAATTCCTACGAATCACCCAAGATCTAATCTAGGAGATGCATATCAACGAGAGGTGAGTGTGTCTACGTACCCTTGTAGACCGAAAGCGTTAGCGTCGTAATGCAGTTGATGTAGTCGTACTCTTCACGATCCAATACGTTCTAGTGCCGAATGGACGACACCTCCGAGTTTAGCACACGTACGGCTCGGCGGCGTCCTCTACTTCTTTATCCGGGAAGCGAAAGATAGGAGGTAGATGAGATCTGAGCCAACACGACAGCGTGGTGCTGGTAATGGCAGCGAAACACTGACAGGGCTTCGCCAAGCGTTGACGGATCAAGGTGGAGGCTTATCGGGAGAGAGATGAGGCTTGGGTTTAGTGTGTCCAGCCCTTGCGCCCCCTCGCCACTATATATAGGGGTGTGGGAGGGCTGGGGGCGCAGCCCTAGCCCCTCCTCCAAGGAGGGGAGGCGTCCTCCCAAGGCAAGTGGACTCCCTCTCACTTATGGTTTCTCCTTCCCAGGCGCATGGGCCTTGTAGGGGCTGGTTCCCTTGGCCCATTAAGGCCAGGGCGTCCCCCTACAGCCCATTCTACTGTATGGGATGTGGTGGAACCCTCCGAGGACTTACAGACCCCTCCGGAACCTTCCATTGACTTCCCAGTACAATATCGAAAAAATCAGACATTTTCCCGGAACCCCGATAACAACTTTCCATATATAAATCTTTACCTCTGGACCATTCCGGAGCTCCTCGTGATGTCATGGATCCCATCCGAGACTCCTAACAACCTTCGTATTTTCCACTATTAATATCTGAATATCACCCTAGCGCTATCGAACGTTAAGCGTGCGACCCTATGGGTTCGAGAATCATGTAGACATGACCAAGACTCCTCTCTAGTCAATAACCAATAGTAGGACCTGGATGTCCATATTGTTTCCGACATATTCCATGAAGATCTTTATCGGTTAAACCATGATTTCAAGGATTCAGTTAATCCCTTATACAATTCCCTTTGTCTGGCGATATGTTACTTGCCCAAGATTCAATCGTCGGTATCTCCATACCTAGTTCAGTCTCGTTACCGGCAAGTCTCTTTACTCGTTCTAAAATACAAGATCCCCGTGACTAAACTCATTAGTCACATGCTTGCAAGCTTCTTGTGATGTTGTATTACCGAGAGGGCCCGGAGATATCTCTCCATCACACGGAGCTACAAATCCCTGTCTCGATCCGTGCCAACCTAACAAACACCTTCAGAGATACGTGTAGAGCACCTTTATGATCACCCAGTTATGAAATGATGTTTGGATACACACTAAGTATTCCTCCGGTGTCAGGGATTTGCACGATCTCATGGTCTAAGGAACATATACTTGACATGATGAAAGCTATAGAAAATAACTAAACGATTTGATGCTAAGCTTACGGTTAGGAAACCTTAACCATCTTTGATCAACGAGCTAGTCTAGTAGAGGCATAGTCGGGACAAGGTGTAGTTTATGTATTAACACATGTATTTTAGTTTCCGGTTAATAGAATTCTAGCATGAATAATAAACATTTATCATGAATTGGGAAATATGATAATAACCAATTTATTTTGGCTCTAGGGCATATTTCCAATAGCAACGGCGGGGAAGATTCTCGTTGACGGAATGGAATCCGGCGGCGAGGGCGCGCAGGAGACAAGGGCGATGATCCGAAGACCAGGGAGGCAGCAGCAAGGGGGTGCAGGAACCAGACGTTTGAAGAAATTTTCAATCGTACGGGCCGCTGAGTATATACACCCGTGTGCTATCGGTGGCTCCGAGTGGAACAACTCGGTGGCACCAATATGTATAACTGCTAGCAGTGTAGCACATCGGTGGCTCCGAAATGGTTCAACTCGGTG
Source organism: Thinopyrum elongatum (assembly GCA_011799875.1). NCBI lineage: Eukaryota > Viridiplantae > Streptophyta > Magnoliopsida > Poales > Poaceae > Thinopyrum > Thinopyrum elongatum. The sequence goes on from CM022301.1 coordinate 108,380,103, forward strand.
ACACTGGGAAGAAAAACTAGATCAATCTAAATGATTTCAGTTTGACCGAGTTTGAGTGAGTTGGTCCAACCAAAAACAAGCAGAAGGTTTTGGAGTTCAGTCCTTCTCAGATTGGTGATTCCGAGTGCGCCACACCTGGAGGGTCAGAAAATGACTTGTTCAATTTTTGTGATGTAGCAAGAATAGAATTTGTGACAAGAAAGCATAGATAGCTAGAGGAGGTGCTTAGGCATTCTTGTACATCCACTTGGCCAGAAAAACCAAGACAACCGAAACAACAAATGGATGTCCTCGAATGAACAAAACATGCATATCAACATGCTCACACAATAAGATAGGAAATGAAATATGTGTCAAACATGCACAACCAATTCTAGCATCTATCAAGCAATTGGCGATGACTAGGTCATCTATATATGAGTATATTGACCTAGGACTCAAATGAAAACATTTGATCATAGGTCATACTCATTGTTTAAGCACAAGTGTTGTTACCACTTTTACATAAAGCATTAATGTGTTCACACCATTAGAGTTGCTTTAGCTCAATTTTGGAGCAAAGCTCCCCCTAGATGTGATATCCCCCCCCCCAAAGATGGATGAACTAACATTGGGTTTTGTCGATGATGACTTCATGTAGATAGTGAAGATGTGGATGCTCAATATTGATGTAGTCCAACAAGAGTTGGGAGCAATCTTTGGAATTTTGCACTTTCAATACCTACATGGGTTAGTCCCACAAGGATATCCATAGACATAGAGTGAATTGCACATATGTTGATGTCCATGAATGCATTGACTTACCTTGTCCCTTGGCTTACCAACAAGAGGGTTTGTGACTCCAGGAACTAGTGTAAGATGTTGAAGTTGGTTGCACAAGTTCTTGCCAAAATGAATATGGCTGAAATATGTTGGCGAAGTCACCCTCGAGAACACTCTAGTTCTTCTTCTTTGGGATCCACATCAACTTGATGGGAATCCTTGGAGTTGTAGTCGAACTTGATGAAGTAGAGCTTGATGAGGTCTTGGGAACCCATTTGACCATGGCTTTATGTGCTTCTTCAAATGATTCAATCTCTTCTTGAAGCTTGTCCTTGACTTTTAGCTTATGGTCTTGTGGTGGAAGATCATCTTGAGCTTGTGTCCCTTTAAAAGAAGTAGGGTCATACTTCTCTTATTGATGAACAAACTTCGTCTTGGGGTATTGGTCTTCTTCCCATTCAACTCCATTGGCATTGAACTTTCGTTCAAAACCAACACCTTGATTCTTCTGGTGTCTCCCTTGCTTGCATACAATTTCTTCGAATTGCTTACTCCCGGCAAGACTCTTGTAAACACCTTTCTCTATAATTCCCTTCAATAAGATATTTTTGTCCTCAAGTGTAACTTGGCTAAGAGATTAATTCATGGAATCAAGAGAATTACTAGGAGCAACAATTTTGGATTTAGCATGGTTCTTGTCGCGGGATATCTGTGGCCACCTATGGGACCGGGCGGCCCCTTGCTGGTTCGGCGGGGGGACGTCGCATTGCACAAAGAGCAGATCAGCGCATGGCAGCACGACAGAGAGCACACGAGCAATTTACCCAGGTTCGGGCCGCCGCGAGGCGTAAGACCCTACTCCTGCATTGGTGGATTGATGGTGGAATGGATGTGGTGGTGCGTAGTACACTTGCCCGGCAAGGTTTGCCTCGGGGCGTATGGTGGCTTGGGCTTGTCAACTTTCCAACCCTCTAACCCCTCCTACGAGTGCCATGGGCCACCTTTTATAGATTAAGGGGTCACCACAGTGGCAAAGTGGTCATTATCCACTGATATGATAGTGAACAGTGCTATCATACCTAACTCTGTGGGCTGACAGGGTGCATTAAATGCACCGCTTAGTGTCACATCACTAGTCGCCCGGCAAGGCCTGCCAGGCCATCTCGCCAGCTCCGCATCTGTTCTCCTGACACGTCGCAGGACGGGTGTCATCTGTGAGTTTCTTCTGTAGGAGATGGCTGCCATGTGGCGAATGGCTGCCACTTAATCATCCTGTGGCTTGACACCGCACTGATCGATGACGTGGGTCATGCTTGAGTGGCTGGTGGGGTGGTTCAGCCCCTGCGAGCTCCCGACAGGCTCTACCGAGGAGTCTTGGTTGCCTGCTTCTGGTGATGGCCTCGCCCCTTGCCGGGCTCGCCTGCCCGGCAAGGGATGCCCTTTCTTGGTAGATATCTCGTTCTTCTGGCTTGACCTTGGTCCTTCTGAACTGCATGTGTGTTCTTCAAATCTCTAGGTTCTTCAACTTCTTACTTGAGCTTGTGCTTCATCCTTGCTCTACGCCTATGCACAGTTGGGCAACATACTCAGGGTTTGTTGCACCGACAGAAGCCCCTGGGCCTGCCCCGCACGCGCTGCTAAGCGTCGTCGGGGTAGGGCCTAATAAGTGCATAGGCAGGATTGCCGAAGGGGTTGGCCCCTTGGGCTTTTTCCGTTGCTGCTTCATTAGTCTTGATTTCGGGGCGGTTTTCGGTTTCCCCGTGCGTGGTGCAAAGCCAATAGTGGTGGGGCTGCGGCAGCGATGGCCCGTGAATGACTTTAACGCATGGGGTAGAAACTGCCAAATTACTCTTCCCATAGCGCGCCCTTATCCTTAGCCACGTATGCTGCATGCATCGCGCGGGGTAGGTAACGGAGGCGCGTGGTGCAGGAGAGCATCTTGAGGTGGGTCCATCTGCCATGAATTGGCAGAGGAGGGCGGTGGTCACCCGTTGATAGAGCAGCTGCCCTTCCCCGCTCGGCCTATAAAAGGGAGGGGCGGAGGAGGGCGGAGTCATCCATCTCTGCGCTTCTCTTCTTCTTCTCTTGTTCTCTACTTCCACCGGTGATGCTGAAGAGATGAGCCCGGGGCCAGCCCCCGGGCTTCCGCTTGGGGCAATTGTTGCCCCACATCGGTGCTGACGCTCGGGGAGTGAGCCTGGTCCTTGGCGTGGTGAATTTCTTGGTCTCTTCGAGGCTCGGCCGGGAGGCGGGGCTGGAGATCATTGGTAATCCCAGCATTGCCCCTCCCAGAGGCCTTGGGGCTGTTGTCGACGAGGGAGGCGCGCCTTCCTGCCCACCAAGGAGGGGAGCGACGCGCCTCAAGCCCTCTGACTGCTTCGGCTGCTTGCTGTTTCTCCGCTGGAGGCATCGGACCGGAGTCTTGGCGCTTCTCGGGAGCAGCGGTGGTGAGGAGAAAGTGAGGGAAGACGGAGAAGGCAGGTGACAGGGGGTCAGGTCGGAGTACGATGGCGTGGATGCCTTCGCCTCCGGCCGTCGACCTGCCGCCCCATCTTTCCACCCTTCCCCTCCCTCCCCGGCACCATCATCACCAGTCTCTTCGGGTGATAGCCGAGGAGGGATGTTCTCTTGGCGCCTTCTCCCCACCTCCAACAGTCTTTCGGCTGAGCTTTGGTGGATGACTCCACCGGTGCTCAAGCCGGGGCTTCTTGCTGGCTCTGGAGGTGGCGACCAGAGGACGCCGCCCCGTACCCCGCATCCCTCCTTCGCAGCCTCGCCACTCCTGGTCTTGTCAGGCCATGCCCGATGGGCCCCAATGAGACCGGGTGGGCTCCTGCTTAGGTGCTCCTTTTCTCGTCTTTTCCTCCTTCCGCCACAGTGCCTGAAGGAGGGGAAACGAAAAGAGGGGTTTACGGGGCACTTATCTTTTTTAATCTTAAATTAGCTGGCAATCACCAAATTTTAATTCAAATAATGTAATCTCTCGAGCCCATCTTTGTGTTCTGTAATGCTTGTACTTGTATTAGCATATGAATGAAAAAGATGAGCCTTGCTGGGAGCCCGTGCATGTGTACGTCCATGCAGAGGTGGAGTGCCTCTTCAATAAAAATAAATGAGTTTTTCCCGGCAGGATATCCTGCCGGCACCCTCTTTGTCTGCCGGAGAACTACGCCTGCCAGGGAACAGACAGAGGGGCCAGCCCCCCGCTAGCTCCTTTTTTACCAAAGGCTACTGCGACCATCCTGACTGAAGCAACGTTCAAGTCATGGATGGGAGCACCTAAGTTTCAAAAGAGAGAGGCGAGGTCTTCTTATGCAAAGTTATAGCTTGACAGAACACTGATGAGCAGGAGATAAACTTATCTGTATGGCTTGCCAGGGATTGCTGTGCCGCGCAATCTTCTCGTCCTTTATCGAAGTCAAGTTCACGGCAGGAACCCGCAACTTCATGTAGATGAGAATGAATGCAGGATGCAATCCTATCTATATGCATATGCAGATGCTCATGAAATGCTTATGCAGTGATCTGGGTGTGCTTGTGCATGCATGCAATCTTAGTTGGGGCCCCCCTACAACGCTTCTTTATTTTCTCTTGCACGGGGTCATCGCCCCGGCTTGTACAGGGGGTTACATGCAACATCGGCAAGGCCATGTACAAAGGGTGGCTGCCGGGCAGGGCCCGACAGCCTCTACGCCTTACGGGTAGAACTTACGGAGATGCTCAATATTCCATGAGTTTTGCAACTGTGTGCCATCTCCGGTCTCCAGACGGACTGCGCCGGGTCTGGTGACTCGTACCACCCGGTAAGGGCCTTCCCACTTCGGTGATAACTTGTGTGTACCCTTGGCGGACTGAACGCGCCTAAGGACAAGATCACCTTCCTCAAAACACCGGGCACGAACCCTGCGGCTGTGATAGCGACGCAGGGCTTGCTAATAGCATGCAGCACGTGTAGCGGCCCGGAGACGGTTCTCCTCGAGTAGCACAGCATCGTCACGCCGGTGCTGATCTTGCGCTACTTCATCGTAGGCAAGCACTCGAGGGGACCCGTAAATGAGTTCTGTGGGGATGACTGCTTCTGCCCCGTAGACCAGGGAGAAGGGAGTCTGCCCGGTAGCTCGATTAGGTGTCGTTCTGAGGGACCAGAGAACTACAGGCAGCTCCTCGATCCACCGCCTGCCGTGCTTCTGCAGCGTATCGAAAGTTCTTGTCTTCAGTCCACGAAGCACTTCAACGTTCGCCCTCTCAGCTTGCCCATTGCTCCGGGGGTGTGCCACAGAGGCGAATGAGATTTTGCATCCGAGGGCATGAACGTATTACATGAAGGCGTGGCTCGTGAACTGGGTGCCGTTGTCAGTGATGATCCTTGCCGGAACTCCAAAACGACACACCAATTCTTTGAAGAACTTGATAGCTGACTGAGCAGTCACCTTCCTCACGGCAGTCACTTCCGTCCACTTTGTAAACTTGTCAATGGCAACGAACAAGAATTCAAAGCCCCCGATTGCTCGGGGGAAGGGGCCGAGGATATCGAGCCCCCAGACCGAAAATGGCCATGACAGAGGGATTGTCTGAAGAGCTTGGGCAGGCAGGTGTGTTCTCTTGGAATGGAACTGACAGGCTTCACATGTCATGACAAGCTCAACTGCATCTTGGAGGGCTGTGGGCTAATAGAATCCTTGCCGGAATGCTTTCCCAACTAATGCCCTTGATCCAATGTGTGAGCCGCACATTCCTTTGTGAATCTCAGCCAACAGTTCCCTTCCATCCTCCCGGCAGACACACTTCATTTTCACACCATTGGGCCTCCTTCTGTACAGAGTGTCATCGACAAACTGATACATAATGGCCCTCCGGGCTACTTTCTCAACTTCATCTTGGTCGCCGGGAAGTTCTGCAGTTTGGAGGAAGCGGACGATGTGCCTTTCCCAAGTTGGAGCCTGAGGCTCGGCAACAAGGACTAGCGGCACCTCCTCGGCTGCGGGAGCACCAGCCTCATTCGCGGGGTTCATAGGCCCGGCTGGAGGGGGTGGTCCGGCAGGCTGTGAGGAGTTGTTTCCGGCAGGGTCTCTGCCAGGAGCGGATGGCTCGATCGGGAGAGGCTTACCGTAGTACAACTTTCTCCTTTTCTGGGCCATTGTGGTTGGTGATACGGAGGGCTGAGAGAGACGGAGAACAAAAGTTCCTGGTTCCATAGGAAGCTTCTGCGCAGCACACTTTGACAGGTGACCAGCTATGCTGTTTTCCGCACGTGGTACGTGCTCTGTTTGCAACCCATCAAAGTGCTCCTCTAATCTCCTCACTTCCTCAACGTATGCTTCCATCGATGGGCTTTGATAATCTTTGTTGACTTGTCTCACCACAAGCTGTGAATCTCCTCGAATGATCAACTTCTTGATTCCGAATTCTACTGGAATCCTGAGCCCGGCAAGGAGCCCTTCATACTCAGCTGTATTCTTGGTGGCTTCTTCCCGGGCAAAGTGCATTTGGACGACGTACTTCAAGTGCTCCCCGGAGGGGGCAACAAGAAGCACGCCAGCCCCTGCACCTTGTAGGGAAAAAGCTCCATCAAAATACATAATCCATTCTTGGGGTGATTCCTTGCCGGGGAGAGTTGTTTCTGTCATTTCCTCATCAGGGGTTGGTGTCCATTCTGCAATAAACTCTGCCAATGCCCTGCTCTAAATAGTTGAAGTTCTCTCAAACTTTAGACCAAAGATGGATAACTCCAAAGCCCACTCCACTATTCTGCCGGTAGCCTCAGGGTTTTGAAGTATTCTTTGCAACAGAAAACGGGTAACAACCGTGATCTCATGGGTTTGGAAGTAGTGGTGCAGTTTCCTTGAGGCCATGATGAGGCCAAAGATCAACTTTTGCACTCCGGAGTACCTCGATCCAGCTCCTTATAACAAGGAGCTGACGAAGTAAGCTGGGCGCTGCACCACTTTCTTCCTTGCCGCGTCCTTGGGGTTTCTCTCATTGCCGTGCTCACTGCTGTTCTGGTACTTTTCTGATCCTACCATGTTCTGGCCGCTCTCTGTCTCATCTACTTCTTGCTGTGCTACCAAGGCCGCACTGACCACTTGGTTGGTTGCCGCCAAGTAAAGCAATAATGGCTCTTGGGGTTTGGGGGCAACCAAGGTAGGCACAGACGATAGGTAGGCTTCAATTCTTGCAAAGCTGCATCTGCTTCCGGGGTCCACCTCATAGGCCACGCTTTCTTCAAAATTGTGAAGAAAGGTAGGGCACGCTCGGCATACTTGGAAATGAATCTGCTTAGCGCGGCAATGCATCCCGTCAAGCGCCTCACATCCTTAACCGTTTTTGGTGCTTGGTTCTGCTCAATGGCCTTTATCTTGTTGGGGTTGGCTTTGATCCCCCGATGGGACACAAAGAAGCCAAGTAGCTTACCGGAGGGAACACCAAACACACACTTCTCCGGGTTGAGCTTCAAGTTGATCTTGCACAAATTGGTGAATGTCTCCTCCAAATCCTGGATAAGGGTGGCCTTATCCTTGGGTTTGACCACAATGTCATCCATATAAGCTTCTATGTTTCTGTGCAACTGTGGCTCCAAACCAATCTGGACTGCTCTTGCTAAAGTGGACCCGACACTCTTTAATCCGAAAGGCATGCGGACAAAACAGTACGTACCACATGGAGTGATGAATGATGTCTTCTCCTCATCCTCTTTGGACATGAAGATCTGGTGATATCCGGAGTATGCATCCAAAAAGGAGAGCAGATCACAACCCGAAGTGGATTTCACAATCTGGTCGATGCGCGGCAAGGGGAATGGGTCCTTCGGGCAAGCCTTGTTGAGATCTGTGAAATCAATGCAAAGCCTCCATTTCCCATTCGCCTTCCGGACTACCACTGGGTTTGCCAACCACGTAGGGTGCAGTACTCCTCTGACTAAACCAGCTGCCTCTAACTTCTTGATTTCCTTGGCAATAAACTGCTGCCGCTCCAAGGCCTTCCGGACTTTCTACTTGACGGGTCGGGCATGTGGGCAGACAGCAAGGTGGTGCTCGATTACCTCCCTGGGAACACCGGGGATATCAGATGGTTGCCAGGCAAACACATCGATATTTGCCTGCAGGAAGGCAACGAGCGCGCTTTCCTATTTGTCATCAAGGGTGGCGCTGATAGTGAAAGTACCATCAACGCCAGCCAGCCCTACCGGGACCTTCTTCACTTGGGGCACAGCAACCTTGGATCTCTTGCTGTTGGAGCACTCCGGCGCGTCGTCAATGGGTGTCGTGCACTCGGAGGGGGCACGCTTCCCGGACTCCTTGCCAGAGGTCCTACAACCCTTCTTCTTTCCTTTGCTTTCCTTGGCGGGAGCTGATGCTGCCGCAGACTCTGCCGCGACTGCTTCCCGGTACATCTTGTCCACATAGATAATTGCATCCTTCTCATCTGATGGGATAGTGATGACTCCCAGCGGCCCAGGCATCTTCAAAGTGTTGTAAGCATAGTGGGATGCTGCCATGAACTTAGCCAGGGCTGGGCGTCCCAAGATCCCATTGTACGGCAAGGGGAGATCAACTACATCAAACACAATCTTCTCAGTCCGATAGTTCAGTTCTCCCCCAAATGTCATCAGCAACGTAATCTTTCCCTTGGGACGGCTTCTGCCGGGATTAACTCCTTGAAACATGCCGGTAACCTCTAGCTCTTCTTCTCCTATCTGTAGTTTGTTGATGACTGCCGGGGAACTCAGATTCAATCCGGCCCCGCCATCCACTAACATCTTTGTGACCTTGAGGTTGCGAATTATTGGGGATACCAACAATGGCAAACACCCTACCGCAGTGGTGCGGCCAGGGTAATCCTCCTCATCAAAGATGATGGGCATGCGGGACCACTTGAGCGGCTTTCGGGCCTGTGGCGCTGGCTCCACAGCATTGACCTCTCGTGCCCATCGCTTGAGTTGGTGATGAGAGGTGTGTAAAGATGCACCTCCATCAATGCATAGGGCATCAGTGGCCTTCTGAAATTCTTGCTCACTAGTTTCCTCTTCATTCCCTTCCTCACTCACATCATCACAAACTTCCTTCTCTTGGCCCCTGGCGGGTTTTCCTTGGTTCCGAAAGGGCTTGCCGGGGCGATTTGCTTCACCACCTCGGCCCTTGCCGCCAGCGGCATTCTGACCTTTCTCTTTATCACGCTTATCATATTCTGCCCTCTGTCTCTTGACAAGCTGCTCAACCTGGTAACACTCTTGAAGGTCGTGGCCTTTGGTCCGATGGATCTTGCAGTACGACCGATCACCTTTCCCAACTTTTTCCGCGGCAGTGGCCTCCCGGCAGGCAGTGCACGCGGCAGCTTCCTTGCCGGGGGCCTCAGCCTTGGCCTTCTTGCCGGTACTAGGTGTGCCAGAACCTTCCACAGTCATCACTGTCTTATCTCTTGGCTTTTTACTGCGCTTCTTGCCCTTTCTCTGACTGGTTGATTCATCTTCATCCTCAGAATCAACATTGACGCAATCCTCCTCTCCGGGTAACTTCCTTCCTTCCTCCATCCGGGCACACTTATCCACCAGTGTGTATAGCTCCTTCACAGTCTTGGGCAACCGTACATTCATCTTAGAATGAATGCGACGGTTGCGCACATTGGACTGGAAGGCAGCTATAACAGCTGCCGGATGGATATTTGGAATATTTCTATGAACTTTACTGAATCTCTGTAAATACTTACGGAGGGTTTCTCCTTCCTTCTACTGGAGAAGCTGCAGGTCATTGGGCCTGCCGGGCTCTTGGTGGCCACCGGTGAAGGCATCGATGAACTTGTGGCACAGATCTGCCCATGACGAAATGGAGTTCTCCGACAGGTGCATCAGCCAAGACCTTACATTGGACTTGAGGGCCAAAGGGAAGTAGTTGGCGAACACCTTCTCATCTCTTCCCCCGGCAGCCTGAACAGCAATGGTGTAGATGCTCAGGAACTCTGCCGGGTTCAGCCTCCCGTCATACTTCTCAGGTATTTCTGGCTTGAACATGCGAACGGACGGCCAACGGACTTGCCGCAGCTCTCGTGTAAAGGCAGGGCAGCCGGCCTCGAAAGGTAGGCACCCGCCAACACCGAGCGCAGGCTCGTCGACATTGAAGTTGCCGCACCCGTCGGTTTGGCGGAGGTCGCCGTGGCGCCGTTGCGTGACGACGCGCATGTCTCCCTGTTGCCTATCCTCCGGGGCTCGACGTTGGCCTGGACGTGCTCGAGGGTTGGAAGAGGCCATCGAGACGTTGTCAGGGTCTTGATTCGGCGGCGCCCGCGCCGGCTGCCGTGGTGGGGACTTAACAGTGGAGACGGCCCCCTCCGTTCGGCCAGCAGTGCGGGCGGTTGGCGCAGCTTGGGGAGGTCGTGGTGGGCCAGCTCGTCGCGAGCCCCTAGCCTCGGCGAAACCGAGCAGGCTCTGAATGGTGGCACGCCACTCATCCATCTGCTCGTCTCCCGGTGGAAACCTCAGTAACAACTGGGCCCGTGCGATAGCCTCCGTGGCTGTGCTTGGCATAGATGTTGATGACGATGACCGCACCGTCGCCTGGCTCCTGACGGTGCCAGTGGCGGCGACGGTGGCGGTAGCGCGCCCACGCTGCTATGGGATGGCCACCTGGGTAGCGGGGCCGCGCGGCGATGGGGCTCGAAGGTCTGCGGCTCCATCGGGCGCAGCGGTCGGGGCGGCTCGCCTGGGACGAGGCACATGCGCCGTGACCGCCCCCGTGGCAGGAACGGCCAGGGGGCGATAGCTCACCCCGGACCGAGCGCCGTTGCTGTGGCTGCGCCCGCTGGCGGGAGGAGGGGGTGCAAGCGGAGTGACCCTCTCGTCCGCGCCTTGCGGAGCATGGCCATCGAGACGCTGCTGATGTTGTTCTCCTCCGGCTTCTCCAGCCCCCGTGTTGGCCGTGGGGGGAGTGGTGATGGCGCCACCTGCTCCAACTACATCCCCAGTAGCGCTCGCGTCCTCGCTTGTCTTCGCATCTCCCGCAGCGTTGGATGCTGCGGGCGGCGGAACCTTTGAGGTGGATGGCTGGGCTGAAGGGCCAGACTTCTTCTTCTTGGGCGCCATGGTCGTTGGCGTCATCGAAGATGAAGGCGATGACGAAGATGACGCGCTGCACATGCTTTCAGGTTCGCGCAAGCGTGCCCCCTACCTGGCGCGCCAAAGATGTCGCGGGATATCTGCGGCCACCTATGGGACTGGGCGGCCCCTTGCTGGTTCGGCGGGGGGACGTCGCGTTGCACAAAGAGCAGATCAGCGCACGACAGCACGACAGAGAGCACACGAGCAATTTACCCAGGTTCGGGCCGCCGCGAGGCGTAAGACCCTACTCCTGCATTGGTGGATTGATGGTGGAATGGATATAGTGGTGCGTAGTACACTTGCCCGGCAAGGTTTGCCTCGGGCATATGGTGGCTTGGGCTTGTCAACTTTCCAACCCTCTAACCCCTCCTACGAGTGCCATGGGTCTCCTTTTATAGATTAAGGGGTCACCACAGTGGCAAAGTGGTCATTATCCACTAATATGATAGCAAACAGTGCTATCATACCTAACTCTACGGGCTGACAGGGTGCATTAAATGCACCGCTTAGTGTCACATCACTAGTCGCCCGGCAAGGCCTGCCAGGCCATCTCGCCAGCTCCGCATCTGTTCTCCTGACACGTCGCAGGACAGGTGTCATCTGTGAGTTTCTTCTGTAGGAGATGGCTGCCATGTGGCGAATGGCCGCCACTTAATCATCCTGCGGCTTGACACCGCACTGATCGATGACGTGGGTCATGCTTGAGTGGCTGGTGGGGTGGTTCAGCCCCTGCGAGCTCCCGACAGGCTCTACCGAGGAGTCTTGGTTGCCTGCTTCTGGTGATGGCCTCGCCCCTTGCCGGGCTCGCCTGCCCGGCAAGGGATGCCCTTTCTTGGTAGATATCTCGTTCTTCTGGCTTGACCTTGGTCCTTCTGAACTGCATGTGTGTTCTTCAAATCTCTTGGTTCTTCAACTTCTTACTTGAGCTTGTGCTTCATCCTTGCTCTGCGCGTGTGCACAATTGCGCAACATACCCAGGGTTTGTTGCACTGACAGTTATTGTTACTACTAGAAGAAGAATCTTTCTTACTCTTGTTACTAGGTTTAACTTGTGGCATGTAAGTAGACAAGAGGAGACGCTTGGCAATGTAAGAAGAACTCTTTTGAAGATCATCATTGATTGCTTTTAGGAACTCATGCTCTTGCTCTAATTTTAGCTTCTTGAAGCGTAGCTTCTCACGAGTTCTTAGGAGCTCTTTATGATCTTCTTGAGTTGTTTCATGAGCTAACTTAAGAGTGTTTATTACTTTATTTAGGTGCTCAATCTCCTTATTATCATTGTCATTCGTTTCATCTTGATTAGCATGATTACTAGCAAGTTTATTATAGCTCACATCACTAGTTTTATCAAGAAGTAAATCACCATCACCTGGTAAATCATCTTCATCACTATTGAAATCAAGATACTCGGGGTGTGATACCTTGGGGCCTTTATCCATGAAGCATCTTCCAATTCCTTAATTTGGTGAATCAAATATGTCATGGGATTCGGATGCCACTAGATCAAGACCGGCAACACCTTCATCTTGAGTATATTCGGAGTCGGAGCCAGAAATCCATTCACCAACATGAGCTTGATTTCTTCGTCTTGTGTAGCTCTTTGATGAATTATCTTTCCTTTCCGAATCCTTGCTTCTTTGAGAGGGTCTTTGTTCATAATGATCATATCTACTCCTTCTCTCTCTATGAGGTGATTCATCTCTTCTACATCTCCTTTTTGGTGAGTCCTCCCTTTTCTTGTAGGGTGTCGTACACTCATTGTACTAGTGTCCGGGTCTTCCACAATCGTAGAAATTACGGTCACAACTAGAAGATCTTTTCTTATTGTAGGACCTTGACTTGGAGCTTCTATCTTTGCTTCAACTCTTGTAGAATTTGTTGAAGTTCTTCACCATTAGACTTATTTCTTCATTGGAGGCTAGCTTGTCACTTGATGTTGTAGGAGTGTCACTTGAAGCTTTTTATGCACCACTTGACTTGTTGTGGAGCTCTTCCTTATCCTTGAGTGACATCTCATGAGCAACAATTCTTCCAATGACTTCCGTGGGCTTGAGATTTTTGTAGTTGGGCATCATTTGGATCAATGTGCGCACAGTATCATATTTACCATCTAAGGCTCTAAGGATCTTCTTGATGATGAACTTGTTGGTCATCTCTTCACTTCCTAAGCCGGCAATCTCATTGGTGATGAGAGCAAGCCTAGAGTACATCTTAGCGACTCCTTCACCATTCTTCATCTTGAACTTGTCAAGTTAACTCTGAAGCACGTCCAAGTTGGGTTCCTTGATGGACTTGGTACCTTCATGCATATCAACCAAAGTATTCCAAATTTCCTTTGCATTATCAAGGCAGCTGATTTTATTGAATTCCTCGGGGCACAACCATTGAAGAGAATACCACAAGCTTGAGCATTGTATTACAACATCTTCAATTCTTCCGCGGTCGCTTCTCGATCCGGTTCTCTACCATCCTCAAAGAATTCACCTTGCAAGCCAATACACACAACAACCCAAATGACGAGGTTATGACCAAGAATATGCATTTTCATCTTATGCTTCCAACTAGCAAAATTTGTACCATCGAAATATGGACCTCTATGGTGATAATTTCCCTCACTAGACGCCATACTCTCCTAGGTTGTGAAACCAAGGCTATGGTGACCAAAGCAATGGAAACCAAGGCTTACGGAGACCAAAGCTCTCATACCACTTGTAGGACCGAAAGTATGTCTAGAAGGGGGGTGATTAGACTACTTGACAAATAAAAGCTAACCTTTTCCAAGTTTTAATTGTAGGCAAATTTCAGCAATTATGACAAGTCAAGCAACACCCTACATATGCAATCCTAAGAGTATAGCAGTGGAAAGTAAGACATTGCACATGTAAGTAAAGGAAGGGTTTGGAGAAGGAAAACTCAATGGGGACACAAAGATTTTTGGCGTGGTTCTGATAGGTGGTGCTATCGTACGTCCACATTGATGGAGACTTCAACCCATAAAGGGTAATGGCTGCGCAAGTCCACGGAGGGCTCCACCCATGAAGGGTCCACGAAGAAGCAACCTTGTCTATCCCACCATGGCCATCGTCCACGAAGGACTTGCCTCACTTGGGTAGATCTTCACGAAGTAGGCGATCTTCTTGCCCTTACAAACTTCTTGGTTCAACTCCACATCAAGTCGGAGGCTCCCAAGTGACACCTAACCAATCTAGGAGACACCACTCTCCAAAAGGTAATAGACGATGTGTTGATGCTGAACTCCTTGCTCTTGTGCTTCAAATGATAGTCTCCCTGTAACACCCCATATGTAAACTTCCATATTTTGGCAATGAATCCAACCTTGTCATGACCAATTCCAAGTGGTTTCCTCCTTGATTGGTTTCATTTTTGGTTTTGCTTGTTTTATTAATTGCATTGCCTTGCTATTATGGTTTTATTTCTTTTGCCATCATATGTTGCATCATGGCATGTCATATGTTGCATTGTGCTCACGACATATTGCACATCCATCCTCATCATGTCAAGTGCTTCATCATACCATGCCATCTTCATCATCATTCCCACCCCTCATCTCTCCACCTATTTCTTTTCCCTGTGTTGGCAAGCAACATTATTTGGCCTCAAATAATGTTCAACTTTTCCCCAATATTCTAGCACCATGCCCTAGACCTCTCTGTCAAATTTCATCTCATTTGAAGTTGTTTTGGTTAGGTTAAAAAATGCCTCAAGTTTGAACTAAATTCAAACTTGTTTTATTTTTCTACCTCTAAAAATGCCCAAACCAATTTATTCAAAAAGAGCATATTGCCAGGATCATGGGGATATTTCTATATTTCTCTAACTCCTCTCCTTCCACCCTGTGCTTTTCCCTTTGTTTTTCTGTTTGGGGAAAAAGAAAGAGCAACAGCAGCAGCTACCTGGGCCTCGGCCACCAGGCCGGCCCAGCTAAACCCTGCGCCCGCAGGCTCAGCGTGCTAGCCAGCCCGCTCAGCCACCCGCGCCCTCTCTCCCTCTCCTTTTTTCACTCATGCACCCGCTCACCCCCCTCTGCCTCGCGCCCACGTGGCCAAGCCGGCCCCAGCCGTCAGCGACTGCCGCCGCGCCCGCACCCACCTTTCCCCTACCTCGGTCCCCCTCTCCCTCGCACGCACATGGCCACGGCCATGCCACCGCCGTGCTCCACCCGCTCGCTCTGGCCCCTATAAGACCCCTCTCCTTGCCCTACCTATCCGCTAGGGTTCGATCTCCCCCTTGCTGCCGCCGCCAGGCGTTTAGACCACCTGCCACCACTACCACCGAGCACCGAGCGCGTCCAGGAGCACGTTCCCGTCGCCGGTGTGATCACCGTCGACCTCTGCCTCGCCTACCGTGTCTGCCATCTTCCCCGTCGTCGACTACGTCTACGACATCAACTACATGGAGCCGGAACCCGCCACTGCGACGTCTTCTTCCTCGTCTTCGACTCCGGCCACCGCAGCTGTTCGATCGCCCTCACCGTCGACTCCGTCCACCTCCCGGCCAGCCGAGCGCACCCACGTGCTCGTGGTGAGCTTGCGCTCCTCCCCATCCTCTTTCCCCCCTCTTTTGCGTGCTCTGTAGCGTTAGCCGCGCGTGCCCGAGCCCATCGCCGTTGGACCTCGTCGCCGATGAGTGCTCCGACCTCCCTCTTGATGTTGCGCATGTCCGGCGTGTCCCCCGCGTCGCAGTCGCTTAATCCATGCTCGCTGCCACCCGTTTAGCTCCCTCGCTTTGTCGCATCTATCTTCGCCGCGCCGCCTCTGTAGCACGTTGCCAGCGACGCCTCCGTCGTCGTTCGACGATATAGGTTCCACCCGCGAGCGCGGGATCTCCTGGCGATCCCGTTGCGCTCCTCCGCCGCGCCGTTTGGCCACCGGAGGCAACTCCGGCAAGTCCCTCCTCCGTGCACTGGTTGCCGGTGGTGCCCTCCCCTGCTTCCCCTGTCCTGCATGCGTGGCACCAGTGGGGCCCGCTGGACAGCCACACAATGTCCCTGGGGCCACTGTCATACCCACGGGACCCACCTGTCATCCCCCTCTCCCCTCAGTTTTTCTTTTTATTTATTTCTTTTAGAGCCTTTCCATTTCTGGCAAGGGCCCAGATTCCAAATCGGGCAAGTCCATTTCTGGACGTTTCCAAATATGGAAAATGCCAATTCTGTCATAGCCATTTTAGGCAGTATTCGTTTTTGCATAATTGTCGGGATTTTTCTACTTCATCATAGACATATTATATGTGTTTTTGTTGTAGAAAAATCCCACCAATCCAGTGGTGGCATTAGTTTTTGCATTTGAGCAAGTTTGCACACATGTCATTTTACATTACATTACTGTTTTGTCATTTAAGTAGATAATTATGCATATATGCTATGGGGTAGTTTTGCACATGTATATGCTCTTCATCATGCTTACTTGCTGCTGGAATTAAGTTCATGCCATGACATAACTTTTGTTGACTTAAACAAGCTTGTAAACATGCTATCATGAATCTATTTCTGCCATGCCATGAAATTCTGTCTGAAATCTGCCATATCACTTGCCATCTTTGCATTGATGCTATCATCATTTCTGTAGATCTTTGGAACAAGTTCAGTAATGGAGTTTTGTTAACTGCATTCAGTACTAGCCTGCCATGCTCAAGTTTGCCATGATAGGTTCCTGTAACATGTAGTTTACTAGCTCTAAACTTTGCAACCTGATGCTGTTTCTGCCATGTCCAGAATTTTTCACTATCTGTAAAACTGTTATCATTTGCATTTTTGGCATGCTGTTTTAAACATGTTCTAGTGGTTTCTAGCAGTAGCTCAGTAATCATGTTTTGTAGTGCTTGATATATACTTCACTTCCATGCCTTTTGTTTTCATGTAGAGGTGCTGTAGCGTATTTTAACTTTGCATCCAAGTGGTCATGTTGCTGTTATTGTCAGTTTTGCATTGCATCTTGTTTTGCTTGTCTTTTGCAAACCGTGCATCCGTTCCTCGTGATCTTCATATCGATTTCAACCGAAATCTTCCATTCTATCCAGTGGCATGCTTGGATTACCAAGATAGTGCCATGTTCATCATTCCCCTTCCGGAGTACCCATATGCATTGCACATCATATCTTGCATTCCATGCCATGTCTTGCATCATATTGCTTGCGCATTGCACCGTGATTGATTGTTGTTCCGTTGCTTGTGTTCTTGCTTTGGGTAGAGCCGGGAGACGAGTTCGTGAATGAGGACCCTGTCGGGTACGTTTATGAGGAGCAAGCTTTCGTTCCCACCGAAGATAATCCAGGCAAGATGATCATCACCCCCGATATCACTTCTATCTTTGCTTGCTAGTTACTCATTCTATCGCTATGTCGCGCTACCTACCACTTGTTTATATAGCATCCCAAATTTCCATGTCAAGCTTCTAACCCACCTTCCTAGCAAACCGTTGTTTGGCTATGTTACCGCTTTTCCTCAGCCCCTCTTATAGCGTTGCTAGGTGCAGTGCAAGTTGTTCCATGTTGGAACATGGATATCTTGGGATATCACAACATCTCTTATTTAATTAATGCATCTATATACTTGGTAAAGGGTGGAAGGCTTGGCCTTTTGCTCGGTGTTTTGTTCCACTCTTGCCGCCCTAGTTTCCATCATACCGGTGTTATGTTCCTTGATTTTGCGTCCCCAACACGATGAGGGTTTATGGGCCCCTCTTGACAGCTCGCTTTGAATAAAACTCTTCCAGCAAGGCCCAACTTCGGTTTTATCATTTGCCTAATAACAACTAAAACTTGCATAGGGAGTAATTAACCCGAGGATCCTTAATCAACCCCCGGGCCAGTGCTCCTCATGAATGTTGGTCCAAACTAGATCACTGTGCGGGGCCGCCCCAGGGCAACCTGGGTTATTTTGGCACTTGTACGCGTCGCTCATCCATCGTGGCCTGAGACAAGATACGCGCGGCTACTATCAGGGTGTCGGCACGCCGGGAGGTCTTGCTGGTTTTGTTTTACCATTGTCGAAATATCTTGTGCACCGGGATTCCGAGTCTGATCGGAGGGTCCCGAGATGGAGGATTGTCACCGCGGATCGTGTGCTTGTCATGGGCTAAGTTGGGACACCCCTGCAGGGTTGAAACTTTCGAGAGCCGTGCCCGTAGTTATGTGGCAGATGGGAGTTTTTAATATCCGGTTGTAGTGAACTTGAAGCTAATCTCATTAAAACACACCAACCGCGTGCGTAACCGTCATGGTCTCTTTTCGACGAGGTTCGGAAAGAGAACACGGTGGGGTTATGTTTGAACGTAAGTAGTTCAGGATCTCTTCTTGATCATTACTAGCTTTCCGACCGTTTGCGTAGCTTCTCATCTTATTCTTGTATTCGTAAGTTAGCCACCATACTTATGCTTAGCGCTTGCTACAACTCCACCATATATCCATACCATACCTTTAAGCTTTGTTAGTCTTGATACCGAGGGTGATATGATTACTGAGTCCCCGTGGCTCACAGAATACTACAAACACAGTTGCAGGTACCGATGAGCCTGACGCAGGTGATGACACTGCGCTCCTGTGGGAGTTTGATGCAGATCGTGGTCGTTACTATGTGACTTATCCGGCCGATCAGTAGAGGACCTAGTCAGAGTATCCGTGGGCCTAGTAGCAGGGTGGTTTTCCTTTTTATCTAGTTCGTAGTCAGACACTACTATATGTATGGATGATTGTATGATGATTGTTATTTATGCTATTCTGGGGCAAGTGATGCCTGGATTCTCGTACTTCTTTCTATTCACTCGGTTGTATGAATTTGTATCACCTTGCTACGCGTCCAAAATGCAATTGTGCCCCAATCATGAGTTCATCACGTGATTGGGATAGAACTGCATCTTGGGCGTTACACTCCCCAATGTCGGTGTCAAAACCGACCGATCTCGGGTAGGGGGTCCCGAACTGCGCGTCTGAGGATCGAAGGTAACAAGAGACACAGGGAACACGATGTTTACCCAGGTTCGGGCCCTCTTAATGGAGGTAAAACCCTACGTCCTGCTTGATTGTATTTGATGAGTATAGGGGTTACAAGAGTTGATCTACCACGAGATCGTAATGGCTAAACCCTAGATGTCTAGCCTATATGAATTCTGATTCTGTCCCTATGGACTAAACCCTCCGGTTTATATATGCACCGGAGGGACTTAGGGTTGTACATGATCATCTTGCAGAGGAAGGGAACATTACACCGGACTCTTAAACCTGCCATTCTATACATATAGGATTCCTATTCGGATACGGGGGATAATCTTCAGCGATGATCTTCACGGCCCATCAGTCCGGCCCATAATGAGTATTTCGGCCACCCGAGGACCCCTTAATCCAGGACTCCCTTAGTCGCCCCTGAACCAGTCTTCGATGACGATGAGTTCGGCACGCGTACTGTCTTCGGCATTGTAAGGCGGGTTCCTCCTTCCGAACATATGAAGTTTATTTCCTGCGCAAAGGAACTATGTCCGGCGCTGCATGATTAGTACAACCCTTAGCCATGAAGGCAATGAGTCAAAACAAGCACTGTGTCTTTACTGACAACTTGTCTAGCGAAACGTCATGTCTGACCCTTTAATATTTCAAACCGTTTTCTTGGCTCTGGTTTCGCGTTTCGAGGCATAACCTCTATTGGCACGTCCTGTCAAAGCAGTGATCGTGCCTGCTTTTTATGGGATCCTTATCAATATGACATGGGTAACCCAACCGCACCTTACACACGATTGCATTGGGAACAAGCGAGTTTTACGGCAGAAGTGGGGGACGTTTGGTATTTACCGTCTATAAAAGGACACAGATCCTTCCCCTTTCACCTCACACTCTCCTCAGGCCCTTGCTTCCCAATCTCTTTAGCTCCAGCGCCCACAGCTTCAGCACCCGCAACTTCCATCTCCTCCGCCACCGCCTCCCCCTCTAGCCATGGCTGGATCTGGTTCCAAGGGCAAGTGGGAGGCCTCCACGGTTGTAGAGAAGAACGTGAAGAGCCTCCGGAGTGCAGGCTACCTCGCTGACGACAGAGCGCTCCAGATTCCTGACGATGATCAAGTGATCCCCGTCCCCGAGCCGGGTGAGAGGGTGGTATTTCTCCCTCACTTTATTCGGGGGCTGGGATTTCCGCTCCACCCCTTTGTTCGGGGCCTCCTATTCTTTTACATGCTAGATTTCCATGATCTGGCCCTGAACTCTATCCTCCACATATCGGGTTTTATAGTCGTGTGTGAGGCTTTCCTCCGCGTCCCCCCACACTTCGACCTCTGGCTCAAAACCTTCAATCTAAAGTCGAAGGTGGTCGACGAGCAGCACGTGGACTACGGGGGAGCTATGGTGAGCAAGATCCCGAACGCCACCTGGCCCAAAGGGGCTTTTGTGGAGACAAACAAGATATGGCAGCAGGAGTGGTTCTACATCACCGAACCCCGCGATGCCAAGTGGGCAGCTACGCCTGAATACAGATCTGGACCCCAGAGAGGCTCACCTCATGGACCACTAAGGGCCTTGATTGGGGGTCTCAGACGGAGGTGAAGACGCTTCAAAACCGCATCTCCAACATGATGGCGAAGGGCACCCATCTTACTGACGTGATCCAGGTGATGCTCTTTCGCCGCACTCTCCCCCGCCAACTCCGGGCCTCCCACCTATGGGAATTCAACCCGGAAGAACCATTGACCTTGAAGCACTTCTTCGGCACCACGCACGAAGATATTTGGAAGCAGCTCTTCAAGGCCCAGGAGTGGCCTGAGGAGACCGAAGACGAGGGCTTTGACAGCGTGGCTCCGGCCTCAGAGGTAAGCACAATTTTGCCGAATATGTATCCCGTCCATATTTCAATTGTAATAGGAATTAGAACTCTTACGTTCTATTCAAGCCTAGACAAAGAAAGCGGAGTGGATCAATTGTCCAGCTTCGTTGCCCGAAAACCCAGCCACACCCCTGCTAACGGCGATGCTGGTTCCGGCGTCGTACAAGGCGCCGGAGAAGAAGGCCAAGAAGAAGGACAAGAAGGTTAAAAGCCACCCCCGCTCGAAAGGTCCTGCGGACGCAGTGTCCGAAGAGACCGAAGCCCGCTCCTCCCATGACGAAGAAGAGGAGGAGGAGGAGGAGGGCGAATCCACCATCAAGGCGAGGGGGAAGAAGAGGGCTGCCACCGTAGACACGGGAAAGGGGGCGCCTAGGAGGAAACTGAACCTCCCAGATAGCTCGGACTCAGCATCCGAGGTAAGCTTCCGAGTACAGCCCAGGGTTAAGCCCCTGGCCGAATCGTGAGTATTCGGACTGTCGCTGTTTATGTTCGTTTTAGACGGTTTTCATTGTTTAAGCAACTTCAACTTGTTGTTTTGCAGCCCTGCCCACACACTCCCTGATGCTTCACCATCATCAGGGAGCTCTTTACCAGCTGAAATGGTGGAGAGCGATACGCCACCGCGGGCTCACTCGCCCAACTTAGGGGACACCGAAGTGTCGTCCCTACGGGCATCTCCTCCACAAGGAGGTGGAGGCGGAGCAAACAAAAAGGTGCCCGAGGCGGACACCTCGGCCACCGTCGGCCCAAGGGAGACAGTACCTATGGCGACCGACGGCGGGGAGCCCAGGCAATCCGGGCCCCCGCCAAACACTATTCCGGAGGCCAGTACGGCTTTGGAATCGAAAAGACAACCCCCTATGATAGGGGGAGGAGCACCAGCTCCAACGGCGCCCTCCGCCAATCTGGAGGCGCCAAACATGGTGGAGGAAGCACTGCAAGGTGCTTCCATCGTAGCGAAGCAACGCACCCTGATGGGCGCGGTTATGGGAAAGATTCAGTCTGCCAAAAGTGGTCTGAATGAAGCCTTCAATAGCCTACTAACAGGCTTTGAGGTATGCGATGTAATATTCTAAAAGATCTTTTTCAATTTATATGTATAGGACAACAAACCTGTGTACGGACAGTAGCCCCTGATGCTTTGTTTGATTCTGAAGAGAATCGAACAGAGGATCCATATAGTATTATCTAATAAAACATACTGTGCCATATGTTTGAACAGGCTTCCCTGGTAGCGGCATCTACCTAGGCCGCAGAGGTCTCCGAGCTCAATCGGAAGCTTCAACTAGTTGACGAGGAGCTCGACCGCATTAACAAGCGGTTTAATGAAACACAAGGTATGCGGTCTTTCAATGATTACTATGTCAGAAGGCCATATGTTTGATTGTAAGGGTAAGAACTCATTGTGCAGTGTGATTATGTCACAGTTGGCGTAGCTGAGGTTGAGACCCTTAAGGGCGCTCTTGCACATGCCAAAAAGGAGGCCGAGATGAACAAAATAGCCGCTGACAAAGCGGCTGCCGAGCTAAAGGCCGAATAGGCCTCCCGCCAATGGCATGAGTCTCGAGTGGCTGAAGTCGAGAAAGAGCTGTAAGATGCTATTCGCAAGTGCGAGGAGCTAGAGCAGAAGACTTCGGCCCAAACATCTGAGCTCAACCAAGCTCTCAATTCTGCCAAGGAGGCATGGAGCGAGTCACGCAGTGCTCGCGAGGAGATCAAACAGGTGCGGCAGATAGCGGCGGGTAAGGCCTTTCATCTGCAGAGTATCTTTGGAGGTCAGAAGTATCTTTCGCTGACGCGATTGTGGAGTTCTCCAGGCGCGTTTGCGGATCACCCGAAGAGTATCGCCGACGTCGCCCAATTCTTCAGAGCCCAGGAGGGGAATAGCACGGAGAAGTTGTTCTGGTCGCAATTCCTTGCACCAGAACACCCAGTATCTCTGAACGACCAGTTGAAGCAGCTGGTGGAGCTGCACAATATGGTAGGTGTGGCCATGAAGGACTTGATTGTCCGGCTCTGGCCCGCTGAACCAATCCCGAGTAGCTACTTTGGGTTGGTGAAGCGGCTCATTGACGTGAGTCCACGGGTCGACGCTGTGAAGCGTTCGGCCTGTATAGAAGTTGCACAAATGGCCTTTGCCCGCGTCAAGATGCACTGGGCGAAGATGAAGGCCGCCGAAGTGGCGATTGCTGGCCCGCCGGAGGGCAAGGATCATCGGAGGCCGGAGAGGTACTTCGATGATGTCCTAGGAGGAGCCCGCATTGTAGAGGGCCAGTGCTCAAAGGACGTAGCCTTTGAGTGATTGTTATTCGGGTTGTAAAGACTATGCTTATGAACCGATATGTATATATTTTTGTGCCTTATATTTCAAGCAACTTTTCCTCCTGTGCGGCCGTTTATTGTATCTGAAAGTTTCCAGTCGTCGGCTTCAGCCCCCATGTAGATACTACAGGGGTGTTCGGTATTACGCGTGATCACTCTTTACCCAACGTCTTGGTCCATAAAGGAGGTGACCGCGGAGCGAACCAGGCAATCAGACTATACGGCTTTATTGCTTTCACTTAGCCATAGGAGCTTGACTTGTGGGGCTAAGTACTAGCCCCTTGTGCGTGTGCGGCTGTCCGAACTAGGATGCCTTAGGTGCATGACTGGGTGAAGTCCAGTCCTTCGTATAATACGGAGTAAATCGCAAAAGATTTGCAGCGAGTCACCGAATCGCCGACCAGCTCTCGCCATATCATGACAGTCAGTTTTTGGCTTTCTCTACTAAGGTGTTTTAACCGGACTAACCGGAAACACAATTGCAGTAGTTCTCCCTTTACTACCTTAGCCGAACTAGCGAAACGTAAGGTGGTAATCACAGGAGCCAGGCAACCCAACTATTGACCAAAGACATGATTCGGAGTTGATTCATATAACACAATATCCGGGACGGCGAACTATACCCTAGAAGTGTTCGGACTTTTGAAAATATATGTGTGCGAATAAAGCCCCCGGTATTTAGACCGGGCCAAAGTTTGGCAATCTGAAACAAGGAGGGAATACAGATGGTAAAATAAACCAATACCGACCAAGGGCGGCAAACTGTTTCCTTGATACTCTGATTAAGACGTTAAGACGTATTATTGCAGATAATGCAATAAACGTCAAGGCTATTTTACATGCCGAGAATTTGTACATAAGGGGAGCTGTATACAGGGCTTAAAAAGAAGAAATGTAGTCTTGAAGATTCCATTGATGCCCTGCCGCACGTCTGCGCTGCTTCTTCTTGGTGGAAAATCCTTTGAGAGGAATAGTGAATGGTCATCTATACAAAAAGGGGTTCGGAAAGAGCCCCTGTACGACCGTGGGGTAGGTAGGTTGTAATGAACCTGTAGTATGAGGGAGAGAGAAAAAAAAGGGTTAAAGTCTAATGGGGTCAAGCAGCGCTATAGACCTTGTCCGCAGTATGCCTCCATTGTTACCCAGGGTATTTTGAGTGCGTAATTATGCACACGCGGTACATATGCCGCGATTGTGTGGGGCGATCGGCGGAGGCGAAACTGCTAGTCTAGCTCTGGATCTATCGAGCTGTCATTCTGCAGAGTAGGCCAGACTCGCTTAGCAATGTCCGGAGTCTTGATGGCCGATGAAGTGCTTGGCTTGATAAGGCCGTTTTGCACCTCAGCTGCAAGGGCCGCAGTGTGCTCCTCCGTACAGAGGGAGTGCTCCATGTTTCCATTAATTGTGATAACGCCGTGTGGTCCTGGCATTTTGAGCTTTAAGTAGGCGTAATGCGGGGCTGTGTTGAAACGGGCGAAGGCGATTCGTCCGAGCAGTGCGTGATAACCACTGCGTAAGGGGGCAATGTCGAAGATCAAGTCTTCACTTCAGAAGTTGTCCGGCGAACCGAATACTACTTCCAATGTTAATGCACCTATGCAGCGAGCCTCGACGCCTGGTATTACTCCTTTGAAGGTAGTGTTACTAGGCTTGATTCTTGATGGGTCAATGCCCATTTTCCGGACAGTGTCTTGATAAATCAAGTTGAGACTACTGCCGCCGTCCATAAGGACTCTAGTGAGATGGTATCCATCAATGATAGGATTGAGTACTAGGGCAGCCGAACCTCCGTGACAGATACTGGTCGGATGGTCCCTGCGATCGAAGGTGATCGGACAAGCCGACCACGGGTTGAATTTTGGGGCGACAGGCTCTACGGCGTAAACGTCCCTTAGTGCGCGCTTGCGCCCTCTCTTGGGGATATGTGTGACATATATCATGTTCACTGTTTTCACCTCAGGGGGAAATTTCTTCTGTTCCCCTGTGTTCGGTGGGCGGGACTCATCATCGTCCTCGCTTGGCGGCCCTTTCCCCTTATGTTCGGTATTTAACTTACCGGCCTGTTTAAAGACCCAACAGTTTCTGTTGGAGTGGTTGGCAGGCTTTTAAGGGGTGCCATGAATTTGGCAGGGCCGGTCAAGTAATTTGTCCAAATTAGATGGACCGTCCCTATTACCTTTGAACGACTTCTTCCGTTGACCGGGTTTAGAGCCATTGAATCCGACATTGACCGCCGTATCTTCGGTATCTTCATTGTTGTTACGACTCTTATGTTTATTGTGTCGTGGCCTTCCATTGCCGTCCCTGACTTCGGAGGTGCCAGGGTCGCTGGTGCTATTGCTTCTACGAGCTAACCAGCTGTCTTCTCCCGCACAGAAGCGGGTCATGAGTATGGTAAGAGCTGCCATAGACTTCGGCTTTTCTTGACCAAGGTGTCAGGTGAGCCATTCGTCACGGACACTATGTTTAAAGGCCGCTAGGGCTTTGGCGTTCGGACAGTCGATAATTTGGTTCTTTTTAATTAAGAACCGAGTCTAGAGTTTGCGGGCTGACTATTTGGGTTGCTGGACTATGTGGCTGAGGTCATCGGCGTCCGGTGGCCGGACATAAGTTCCTTGGAAGTTGTCTCAAAAGGCATCCTCCAAATCTTTCGAGCTGCCAATAGAGTTCTCTGGGAGGCTGTTTAACCAGTACCGCACTGGTCCCTTTAATTTTAGAGGGAGGTATTTTATGGCGTGGAGGTCATCACCGCGAGCCATGTGAATGTGGAGAAGAAAATCTTCAATCCATACAGCGGGATCTGTCGTTCCATCATATGCTTCAATGTTCATGGGTTTAAACCCTTCTGGGAACTGGTGCTGCATTACTTCATCGGTAAAGCACAAGGGGTGTGCGGCGCCTCTGTATCGAGCAATGTCACGACGGAGTTCGGATGACATCTGTGTTCGGTTTTCAGCCCGAGTGTGAGTGTGCTTATTGCACCACACTTGATGGTCATCATCTCGAGTTGGGGCACGCCCCCTTGATCCATAGATTGATCTAGTCCGGCCAGCTCTATTGTCCAGGTCCTGGCGTAAGTCGTAGGTGTAGCCCGGAAACGCTACCTCTTTGCCTTGACGGCGGGGTGGCGCGGGCCGGTGTTCGGCATAAGTAGCAGCTCTGTCCCGTCCACGTGGTAGTCGGTCAGGTTCGTCAGCAGGTTTATTTCTTGGTGGTATTGGCTCAAGGGCCTTGTTGTCAAATTGTGGTAGTAGACTGCGCTTCGGATAGCTCTTTGTTGGGCGCTCGAGGCCGTATTCTTCGGCAGTTAGGATCTGAGTCCATCTGTCATTGAGCGTATCCTGTTCAGCTTGAAGCTGTTGTTGTTTCTTGTTTTGGCTTCTCGCAGTGGCGATTAGCTGTCGCTTGAAGCGCTCTTTGCTCGAGGGGTTCCTCTGGCATGATGAAGTCATCGTTGCCGAGGCTGACCTCCTCCTCGGAGATCGGTAGATAGTTACTATCCTCCGAATCATCATTCTCGATAGGTTCGTCGGGGTTGGCTTGTCCCTCTTCCCACTCATCCTGCTCGGCGGCAGGCTCGACAGGGTGATCGGGGTCTTCGGCATTCTCCGGAGTGTCAGTGTCTCCGATGCCGGTGTTACTTTCTTTTTCCCGACACGATCGTGAGCGGCGCCGCTGACATCGGCGATTTGGGGGTGTTTCGACGGGCTTGTCCTCAATTGGATCCTGAGTGCCGTCGTGATCCTCTTTAGGCGTATCTACCATAATCACGTCGTATGTAGAGGTGGCCGTCCAGCGCCCAGTGATGAGTGGATTTTGGCCTGGGTCGACTCCGGCATCGTCATCCATACCATCGATGTCTTCGGAGGCGTAGTCGAGCATGTCGGTTAAGTCCTCGACAGTGGCTATTAAGTGGGTGGTGGGTGGGACCCAAAATTCCCCACACTCGGCACCTAGTTCGGGCTGGGCGTAGTTCAGAGTTGGCACTTCCGTAATGGCGAGAGATCGCATCAAGTCCAGAGCCTCATTTAGGAGTGAGGGCTGGACGGGAAACCAAGGACATGCGAAGCCGGGCATGGAACACGCCACCTGACTGTGTTCCATGAACGCAGACCTCGGAAGTTCAGAGTTGGCATCCAGAGGTAAGTTCGGCTCCCCGGTGACGGGGAGAGTCCTGCCCGGTTTTGGGTCTACTGATAACATAGCGGCCTCTGGGTCTCCGGCAAGGAGCTCCATTGTAGGAGAGAGTCCGGTGGGTTTTGAACTCCCATCTTCAGATGAGGTATGCTGCTCTGGATCTAAGGCCAGGGCGGGGATGATAGTTGGTCTTTGGGTGGTGCCTGATGACGGATCCGATGAGTTTCCTTCTTGGAGAGGAGGGATAGCGGTCGAGGCCGCGAACCCCTCGAAGGTCAAATGCCCTCGGATGTCAGTGATGTAGTTTCGGCTCCCGAACCTGATCTGATGACCAGGAGCGTAGCTGTCGATCTGTTCAAGGTGACCGATCGAATTGGCACGCAGAGCGAAGCCGCCAAACACAAAAAGTTGGCCAGGGGGGAAAGTTTCCCCGAAAACACCATCGTTGTTTATGATCAAACGAGCCATCGAACCTTCTAGCAATGACACAGTGGAACTCTCAATGAAAGCACCAATGTCGGTGTCAAAACTGGCCGATCTCGGGTAGGGGGTCCCGAACTGCGCGTCTGAGGATCGAAGGTAACAAGGGACACAGGGAACACGATGTTTACCCAGGTTCGGGCCCTCTTAATGGAGGTAAAACCCTATGTCCTGCTTGATTGTATTTGATGAGTATAGGGGTTACAAGAGTTAATCTACCATGAGATTGTAATGGCTAAACCCTAGATGTCTAGCCTATATGAATTCTGATTCTGTCCATATGGACTAAACCCTCCGGTTTATATATGCACCGGAGGGACTTAGGGTTGTACATGATCATCTTGCAGAGCAAGGAAACATTACACCCGGACTCTTAAACCTGCCATTCTATACATATAGGAGTCCTATTCGCATACGGGGGATAATCTTCAGCGATGATCTTCACGGCCCATCAGTCCGGCCCATAACGAGTATTCCGGCCACCCGAGGACCCCTTAATCCAGGACTCCCTCACGGAACACTCAACTCTCTCTCATAGATTTGGTTATGATGGAAGAAGGATTTGAGTGGAAAGCAACTTGGGGAAGGCTAGAAATCAAGGTTCAAATGGTAGGAATGGAATCTCTTGATCTCAACACATGAGTAGGTGGTTCTCTCTCAGCAAAATGAGAAGTGGAAGTGTAGGCACGTTGATGTAGGGTGGAAACCCTAGGGCCGATCTTTCACGATTGGAGCGGATCCTATGAAGAACACGAGGGGAAACATGAGAGAAATCACTCAACCCAACAAGATTTGATTACACATGTGCTAGATCCTCGAAACACAATGAGATACATGATCCACGATTAACAAAGGACGATACAAGTAGCAAGTTCTTCTCCGGGAGGAGGTCTTGAGGGGTATTCCCGTGAGGGGTCTTGAATCCACTTGGGGGATCTTCTCCGTAGAGGTCGTGAACTCTGATGGAGAAGGTATCAAGTGGAGAGCAAAGCTCTATCTCAAATGAGCTACTACTTTGCTAACCCTAGAAAGAGGGAGGAGGCGGAGCATATATAGTTTAAGTGGGCAAAGGGGTACATGGGCCTCGGCCCTTCACTGTGCGCGGACAGGCGGAGCCTGATGTCCGGGCGTCGGGCCGGATGTCCGGGCCTTTGCGAGGAGCCGGATGTCCGGGTAGGGGGGGCAGATGTCCGGGCTGGTCTTGGTGCTCTTTGGATAGGCTGTGTCTAGATTTCCGGAATGGAGGCCGGATGTCCGGCGGCTTGGGAAGAGCCGGATTTCCGGGCCCTTTGCCGGATGTCCGGGCTGACAGGGTCCAGCTTCGGCGGTGTTCTGTGATGGGCACCGGATTTCTGGGCGGGGGCCGGAAGTCCGGGCTGGGGTCGGGCCGGATGTTCGGGACCTGTAGCTTTGGCTGGGCGGTGGTTGTGGTAGATGCTCCAGGGGCCGGATGTCCGGGTCCTGGAGACTTCTCTGGTTCCTTCCGTCGTTCGTCTTTATCCGTGAACTTGGGGACTTGTCCGTCTTCACGTGCATCTTCGGGAGGGCCTTCTTGCTACCTGATCATGCACAACATTCCGGACTTAGGTAGTAACCATGTTCGAGTGGATCATATGGAGTATCACTAAGGAAGGAAGTCACCTCGATCTCGAGGGCTCTAGCTCATGCTCATGTCATTGGTCCTCTTAGCACTTGATGAGACGATGGTAGGTCCATGGGGATGACCATAGGATGCTCCGCATCATCTCCCCCCCTTGGGAAAGATCCGACCTCAGATTAAAATCCTCATCACCATGGTAGGGAGAGAGATCTTTGATGTTGAAGATATCGCTCATGGAGTACTTGTCGCGTGGGATGTCGATCTTGTAGGCGTTGTTGTTGTAGCGTGCAAGCACCTTGAAGGGTCCGTCGGCTCGAGGTAGAAGCTTGGACTTGCGTTCGTTGGGGAAGCATTCCTTGCGAAGGTGTAGCCAAACAAGATCTCCGATGTTGAATATCATGGGGTGCTTGTTGATGTTGAGCTTGGTCGCGAGTCATTGTACTTGGCGCTCGATGGTGTGCCTTGTATCTTCATGCATCTTCTTGAGGTAGTTCACTCGTGCACTCGCGTCCATGTTGATGCGCTCTTGTAGTGGTAGAGGAAGAATGTCCAATGTGGACAACGGGTTGAAGCCGTAGACGACCTCGAAGGGGGACTTGCCGGTTGTCTTATGTCTTGCACGGTTGTAGGCGTACTCGGCGATGGGTAGACACTCCTCCCACTCCTTAATGTTCTTTTTGATCAACACACATAGTAGAGTGGAGAGCGTCCGGTTCATGACCTCCGTTTGGCCGTCGGTTTGAGGATGGTATGCCGAAGAGAACAAAAGCTTGATTCCGAGCTTGGCGCATAGAGTCTTCCAAAAGTAGCTTAGGAACTTGACGTCGCGGTCCGAGACAATCGTCTTTGGTACTCCATGGAGGCGCAAGATTTCCCTACAAAAGAGATTTGCAACATGTGAAGCATCGTCTATCTTGTTGCAAGGGATGAAATGAGCCATTTTAGAGAATCGGTCCACAACAACAAACACGGAATCTTTGCCATTTCTAGTTCTAGGCAAACCAAGTACTAAGTCCATACTAATATCTTCCCATGGGTGATACGGAATAGGAAGTAGCATATAGAGGCCATGGGATTGAGCTTTAGACTTAGCTTTGCGACATGTAGAGCACCGGTTGGTGAAGCGTGAGACGTCACGGAACATCTTGGGCCAAAAGTAGTGCTTGGAGAGCGTGGCGAATGTCTTGTCGCGTCCAAAGTGTGCCATTAGTCCTCCTCCATGAGATTCTTGCAAAATTAACAAACGAAGAGAAGACTCAGGAATACATAGTTTGTTAGCTCTCATAAGATAATCATCTTTGATGTAATAGCGTTCCCAAGATGTATGCGTCAAACATTTGGCATAAGGAATAGCAAAAGTAGGATCATGCGCGTACAAGTCTTTTATGTGCTCAAAGCCAATGACATTCAATTCTAGTTCTGTAATAAGCATGCATCTACAGGAAAGTGCATCCGCCACAATGTTTTCCTTACCTTTGATGTACTTGATGACATAAGGAAAAGACTCAATGAATTCACTCCACTTAGCATGACGCTTGTTCAACTTACTTTGACCTTTAAGATACTTAAGTGTTTCATGATCCGAGTGAAGAATGTACTCATGAGGATGGAGATAATGCTCCCAAACATGCAAGACTCTCACTAAAGCATATAACTCTTTGTCATATATGGGGTAATTGAGTTGCGCTCCGAAAAGTTTCTCACTAAAGTAAGCTAAGGGGCGCTTCTCTTGCATCAACACGCCTCCTATGCCATAACCGCTCGCATCGTAATGTATCTCAAATGGTTTATCAAAATTGGGTAATGCAAGCAAAAGGGCACGTGTAAGCAAATTCTTAAGCTCATTGAATGCGGTATCTTGGGATGGTCCCCAAACAAATGGTGCATTTTTCTTACTCAAGGCATGCAAAGGTAAAGCGATGGTGCTAAAATCTTTCACAAATCTACGATAAAAACCGGCTAAACCAAGAAAACTTCACACTTGTTGCAAATTGGTTGGTTGGGGCCAAGTTTTAATAGCATTGATCTTAGATTCATCTACATGAACACCCTTAGAAGACACAACGAAACCCAAGAAAACAAGCTTATCAACACCAAAAAGGCATTTGTCCATATTAGCATAAAGGCGCTCTTTTCGAAGAGTTTGCAAAACGGTTCTAAGATGGGTGACATGATCTTTCATAGATTTGCTAAATACAAGAATATCGTCAAAGTAGACCACAAAAAATACACCAATGTAGGGCCTAAGAACAAAATGCATGACTCGCATGAAAGTACCGGGTTCTTCGGATAAGTCCATTGGCATAACAAGCCATTCATATATGCCAAACTTGGTTTTGAAAGCGGTTTTCCATTCATCACCCTCCACTACAAAAAAAAGACACATCCGTGACATTTTGGGCCGAACGATTTTTTTTTCTGTCATGCTTATGACACTTCTATGACGATAATTGTGACAAAACCCGGTATCATCATAGATGTGGTGGGCTCCTACTTCTATGAAAAAAATCATGACAGAAAATGGGCTTTTCGTCCTGGGCGGGCCGG
Source organism: Thinopyrum elongatum (assembly GCA_011799875.1). NCBI lineage: Eukaryota > Viridiplantae > Streptophyta > Magnoliopsida > Poales > Poaceae > Thinopyrum > Thinopyrum elongatum. The sequence goes on from CM022301.1 coordinate 108,411,861, forward strand.
AGACGTAGCTGCATGACTTTCTTTGGGCCGTCCATGACGGAAAAAACCGTGGTAGAAGCGAGGGCGAGGAAAATATCGGGGAGTTCCTTGTTACGATGGGTGGTCGGGGGCCGAGCGATGCGCGTTTCTCTCGTACACGTACGTGCGTGGGTGCGAGGCATTGGGCTCTAACTGAACCCGAGTGAGGCATTCGCCAACTGAACCCGAGCGATTGCATTGCAGGCTACGCGTTACTGAACCCGAGCGATCGATCGATGGCTATTAACTGAACCCGATCGAGCGATTCCTTCGCTACTGCTGCTAACAGTAGCCGATCTAACCTGCTGCTTCTTGATGAACAGTGAGCATTGTTGGGGGGGTTGAATGAACAGTTCCCGGTGGGGGTTGGATGAACAGGACCCCGTGGTAGTAGAGGCCGTTGCCGCTGGATGAACAGGACCCCGATCGATCGAGCCGGTTGGGGGTGGATGAACAGGACCCCGTGGAGGGCTGGTTGAACAGTAGCCGGTGGAGGGCTGGATGAACAGTAGCCCGTGGAGGGGTGGTTGAACAGGACCCCGTGGAGAGGGCTGGTTGAACAGTAGCCGGTGGAGGAGCTCGCGGTGGAGGCTGGATGAACAGGATCCCGTTGATGAACAGTCACATGTGGAGGCTGGAGGAGGTCGACGGCGGATGAACAGTAGCCCGTGGAGGCTGGAGGAGGTCGACGGTGGATGAATAATAGCCCGTGGAGTCCTGTTTTACGGTACGCCACACCCCTCCCGATGAAAAGGACCCCCGTTTCGACCGTATAGCGCTCCAAGACAAGTTCGTTTCCTCCGTTTTGCGGTACGCCACACCCCTCTCGATCAACAGGACCCGTTTCCACCGTAGGAGGTCCAAGAGAAGTCCGTTTCCTCCGTTTTGCGGTACGCCACACCCCTCCCGGTGAACAGGATCTCGTTTGGACCATAGGCGGTCGAAAACAAGGCCGTTTCCTCCGTTCTACGGTACGCCACGCCTCGTTTTAATCGGTGTTTCCGTCCAGTACGCCAGGCCTCATTTCGGTCGGTTGTTCCGTCCAAGCCGGTTGGCTCCCGATGAACAGCACGCGTTCCGTTACCTCCTGATGAACACGACGACGCCGTTTCTCCGTTTCGTCCCAGCCATGTACACGAGCCCTGGCCGTACGTATGCGCGAGTAGGCTTTCGAGACCCTGCCCGTATGTACGTACATGGCCGTATTTACTTTCTTGCACCCTGGCTGTACGTACGTGTACATGCTACGTGCGCGCCTCTACTACGACACGTGCCCTTCCTTACTCGGCCACGGTTCATCACTGCAGCCTGCAGACAGACCGATCGTATGTACGTACACGTTCGCGACCAGAATGACAACGCTACATACGCTTCGACCAGGTGGGTCCTGACTGTCAGGAACAATAAGGAGGCACTTCCTTGCGTGCGAAGATGTAGCTAGTGGGTCCCATTAGTCAGGGGGGGAAACATTTTTTTCATGAAATACGGTGGCCCGTCCGGTGGGTCCCTGCTGTCAGGTAGAGGAATCATTATTTTGCGCGTAATAAGGAGGCACTTCCTTGCTACGGCCGTGGACCCAGCTATCAGCCTCTCCACGTACAGTACTCTTCCAATGGAAGTCGTTCCTTGACCACATTGACCACGCCGCGCCGAGAGCACCAAGGCGGTGGACGACGGCGAGGCCTAGGAAGGGGATGACGCGGAGCCGGGGAAGACGCGCCAGTGGATGCCCACGCGGAGAGGAGTACGAGGGTTCACTGGTTCGGCTGCAGTGTGAGTCTGCCATCGCCGCAGAATAACAGGGGGTGTGGGTGAGTAGAGGGATGGCCTGGCTAGCGGTGGGAGTAGTAGGGGCGGTGAGGCCTCCACAGCAGCACAGACGGCCACGGGAGGCAGGAGCAGGCGGCACGACCGGCGCTGGTTTGGGCGGCTGGAGCAAGAAGACCAGAGGTTGAAGAAGCACTACGACCGTTGGATGGACATCGTACGGTCAGTGGAGCTAGAATCGTTCATATTGACTAAGTTGACAAAGCCCTCCGTCTGCGTTAACTTAGTAGGCCAACAAGTCAGCCTCCCACTATGGTGGGTCCCAGCTAGTAGGGGGAGTATTCATTTTTTTTGTGTGTAATAAGGAGGCATTTCCTTGCGTGCGAAGATATAGTTGGTGGGTTCGAGCTAACAGCGGGGGGGGGGGGGGGAGGGGACATTTTTTTTGCAAAATACAGAGGCCCTTCCGGTGGGTCCCAGCTGTCAGGTGGAGGAATCATTATTTTGCGTGTAATAAGGAGGCATTTCCTTGTGTGCGGCCGTGGACCCATCTGTCAGCCTCTCCACGTACAGTCCACTTCCGATGGATGTCGTTCGTTGACCACATTGATCACGCCGCGCCGAGAGCACCAGGGCGGTGGACGACGGTGAGGCCTACGAAGGGAACGACACGGAGCCGGTGAAGACTCGGTAGTGGTTGCCCACGCGGTGGGGAGTACGAGGGTTTACTGGTTCGGCTGTCGTCGCTGGAAAATAACAGGAGGTGTGGGTGAGTAGAGGAATGGCCTGGCCAGCGATGGAGTTGGGTGGGGCGGTGCGGCCTGTGCGGCAGCACAGCCGGCCACGGGAGGCGGGAGCAGGCAGTCCCACCGGCGCTGGTTTGGGCGGCTGGAGCAAGAAGATTAGATATTGAAGAAGCAGCACCGCCGTTGGATTAACATCCAACGGTCACTGTTGCTAGAATCGTTTGTGGACTAAGTTGACAAAGCCTTTCGTACACGTCAACCTAGTAGACCCACAAGTCAGCCTCCAAATCTGTCCCAAACAGTATGCATCCTGAAATTTCTAGCCAGATTCAAATTAATTTAAAAACTAAACATACCTTAATTTAAATCCAATGAAATTTTACCCGCACAAAAATAATGAAATTTAAAATATCAAAATCCGACAGAAAAAAGTATTTGTTGGAACTAATTGCCTGTTTGCTATATTTTTTCATTTTACAGCCCATTTATTATTACTTATAGCCCATTTCTTATTACTTATAGCCCATTTTCTGGGCAAGCCCGAAAGCATCCCTCCTCGTCTTGAAAGATTTCCGGCCCAGCAGGGCGTAGAAAAGCAAGTAGGCCTACGTTGGTTATTCTACAAAAAATAATATAGCTGGGCTAGCCATTTTCAGAAAGGAAAAAAACAAACTAGGCTGGTCATGTGGTAAACATACGAAATAAAAGCCTGGGCTAGACAGGCCACAGCTCCCGCACAACCCAGTTGATACCCTTCTCCGTCCCGAAAAAAAAACTGCGCGCGCTGCTGGGTCCCTACTGTCATCCTCACCATGTACATTCATCTCCTTATTCCTCTCAGTTGTTGACCATGTTGATAACACTGGAGGGCCGCGCCGCGGCGAGCGAACCAAGGCGGAGGACGATGGTGAGGCCTCAGACGGGAACAAACAGGAGCCGGGGAAGATGCGTAGAATTTTAGGGTGCGATGTGGCCACGATGCATGCGCGACAGCACAGCCAGCCATGGGAGGCGGGAGCAGGCGGTCCCGCCGGCGCTGGTTTGGCTTTGGCGGCTGGAGGAAGAAGAGGCTAAAGAAACACGACAAACGTTGAATGTCAATCCAACGGTCAAGGTTGGCACAATCGTTTGTTGACTAAACCGACACCAAGTAGCATACTTTTTTATATATAGGAAGAAAAGAAAAACTGGGCTTGTTCGCCTGATAACATTCCCGAAACTGCGACCGTTCGATCTTGCATCACAACGAAAAATGCGAGGAAAATGCATTTGTCTGCCGTCCTCCTCCCAGGGAACGTTCGCCACATAAGTGACTAGCACCCTTGGTTTTCAACCGAGAGGTCTTGGGTTCAAGTCCCAGGAACTCTCAATTTTGTCCTCCTTCCTTCCTCACCAAAAAAAGAAAGAAAATCAAAGACTTGAGAAGGCGTACAGAACAAGCTAGTGGACCAGTAAAGAGACGTTGCTGAGTTTTAGAAAAAAGAGAGACGTGCTCCTGTAGCTGGTTCGAATCCAAACCTAGACTATGACTATATATGGTGCTATGCTACTCCGCAAGTAATGAAACTGACATATCCAACATTCGCTTCTCCTCTTCTCTACTTACTCTGCCTAGCATTAGAAGCTCTAGACGCAGCAACCTTGTCCGCTGGCTGCTCGTCCACCTGCTCTTCAGCAGGCAACAAGCAGATATGCGCCAAGTCGCCACCCGTACCATAGCCTGTGGGTCTCATCACACCCCCGCCGACACATGCACCGCAGCCGGTTGCTCATCGGAACCCGCTGCCATTGGTGTGGTGCCACTGCTGCAAATCACGCAGAGTCATCCGGCGCGTCTCAACCACAATCCTCAACCCTGGCCGAGTCTTCTACAAATGCCCGAATCATGGGGTAATAATATGTTTAAGTGTTGTTCTGCTGCTTTCAGTTGCTGATTTTTTTAATAGTTTGGTTGATGATCTTCCAATTTGATTCATGCAGAAAAGGGAAGATTCGTGTGATTTGTATTTCTGGGAAGTTGCTGATGTGGGGGAATGCAACTACGCTGATTATTTGGTTAGCCGAGGAATCCCAATACCAGCAGGTTGGGGTGTTGGACAAGTAACTGAAGGAACGACAGAAGAGGAAGATGCAGAGCAGAAGGTTAAAGATGCAGTTCCTCTGATCATGGCCAAGCAACAGCTGCTGAACGGCCTTGACAACAATGAGGAGATGAAAGAGCTTGTGAAGATAATGGGCAAAATAAATGTGCTCTGTAGGATGATTGTCTCTTTATTTGCAGTGTATGTAGCACTCGTGATGTATTCAGTGGCTATGACATGAGCACTTTGCTGAAACTAGTAATGAATGAAACCTGTTTAGCAGGCTGGGCGTAGTGTTGTGAACATCTAATGATTTCTATTAACGGAAATCAGGGGGTATCCCCTTTTGCTCATAAATAAATGAATAGCAGAGGCCCTTTTGCTAATAAATAAATAAATTAGTAGAGGCCCTGTCAGGTCAGCTTTGTTCCCATTCAAAGATGTCGAGCAAATTGCAGTCCAACAGCAAACTATGTCATCAAATTCAAGTTTCACAGCCAAATATGAGTACAACTAAACAACAATGTCATCATGTTTTAGTCGTCATACAATCACCAAACACAAATCAACATACATAAAAAGTGATGTTCTCACAGCAAAATACTAAACAACAAGTTCATCAGGTTTCAGTTGTCATAGCAAACACAATTTCACATAGTAGATAAAAAACCGTCTTCTGACAAGCAAATACGACAAAAGCAATCTAATCATCATTCGCAGCAGCAGCGTCAACATCTTCACCATGTATATCAGTCTGAATGGTAATTCCCCAAAGTGTCATCTTCTTCTTCATCCTCAATGTCCTCGAACGTTGGCTTCTTCTTGATCAACTCTTGTATGTCCACTGCCCGACAGGCAATCTTTTCGCCAGCATCATTGACGTGATGGTTCTCAAAGATATTAGGAACATCTGTGGAATCTTCTACATCAGGAGCAGTGTAAGCCAGTTCATGAAGTTTTCAACCCCCTCGACATATGCAGCGGAGAATCTTCGAGCAGAAGTTATCCAAGTCCTATCCATCTGTTAGACATACAAATTAGTTCTTCTACTAGATATTACAGGAAAAACATATATATGCTTTTTTATGAAGTTAAGAAAAAAATACCTAGGTCGATGTCTAAAGCCATGGCAAGATATTTGGACAAGCAGATCTAAGTAACGAAATATATGTAAAGCTAATTTAGCAAACATATTTGAGTGCTAAATTATGGCAGGTTGTTTCAGCAGTCAATGAGGCCGAGCACACAGCCATCGAACTATCGAAGGCCATCTCAGCAACAAAGATCGAGTATAAAATGGTGTAGAGCTATTTCACCTAACAGATTGGCTACTAGACCATGGCAATCTACGTCACAATAAATATATGGCAGGATATTTTAGCAACTAATCGGGCTTGGCATACCATCTCAGCTAAGCAGATTGAGTGCAGAACAGGGCAAGGAAGCTTCTTAAGCAGAGCATATTGACTGTAAACTACTTCGGCAAATAGTGGGATTAACAGCGTCTATTAGCTAACATTCAGCGCTACATCGACATGCACGGGCCTCAGTCTAGAATGCGCGTACCATGGGAGAAACTGACCGTCGTGCGTCTCCACAGGAATGTCGTCAGCGGTGGCGGCGCTGACCGCCGTGCGTCTCCACAAGAACGTCGCCAGCGGTGGCGGCGCGGCTAGAGGACGGCAGTCTATGAGAGCGTACTGTGGGAGCGAGAGGATCACCATGTGTCCCCTCAACGAACCGCGGCGCCGACGTATCGGCGCGGCGGGGAGGGCGGCTTTGGCAGAGCGAATGGAGTGGAGGGGGCCGGGGGGAGGGGGTTTGAAGAATATTATTGGCTAGTTGGCCGAAGGGCGGTTGAATTTGGGATTTGGGGGGAATTTGGGGGGGGGGTGGGATTTTCGCGCGGTGGGCGGGGGGAGTTTGGCGCATGGTCAGTTTCTCCAAGTGCAGTCCGACGTGTCAGTGAAGAGGCAAGCCGAAGCGCGTTCCATTTGCGTGAGCCATGTGCAGGACCGAACGTGTGTGGGGTGCAATGCGACCGGGACAGGGGTGCTGTGAGTGTACCGCCTTTTTTCCTTTTAAAATTGGTGCTTCGCCCCCTCAAAAAAAAACCTGGTGCTTCACGCGATCCATCTATACTACTACCAGTAATCCGGTAATCCCGACTAAAACGGCGCGGCCGGGTCTTTTCCCGCGCGATATGCTAGGAGGTTGGCTTAGTTGGATTTTTAGGACGAGTAATGCTACACCTACATTGATCCCATTTACGTAATTAATGTAATGTGAAACGTGTGAGCTGTTGATTGTAGATTGGGGGGAGGGAGAGGCCCACCACCATGAAAATCAGGGAGGAGAGAGAGAGGCAATTTACTTTACCCTTTCGTAGGTTCCCGTAGATGTAGAAAGATGTGAAATGCGTGAATGTGTAGTGGACGTACTATTGGAGTGCCTAAGATAAATTGTGTATGTAGACCCTATGTGTTTATTTACTTCGCATGTTAGCTTTGTCTCGGGTTAAACCTTCTAAGTTTATACACACAAAAATGAATCATCATTCCATATACTCCAACAATATATCTTAGTATTATTGTGAAAGTTCATATACACCGGATGAGATTAATGCAAACACGGTAGATTTTCATTACATTTCGAACTTTTATATTATAGAAAAATAAAAGAAACCCGACCCTAAACCTATTCTACGGCGGCGACCGACGTCCTCCATCTGTGATCTCCATGTACGGGGGCGGGGTTCAAGACCCGTGAAGTGAAGGTGCGGTCTCAGGCGAGGAAGAGTAGAATACGGGAGACGGACCGGCCAGTTGGTACACCATGCCCTGCCGCCTCCCATGCCCTACTCATCCTCAGAGGAGTCCCCGACCTCGGCGGTGCCGGACGTTGGACGGCGGCAAGTAGGACGTGTGGCTGACGGTGCTCCCGTCGTCGGCCGCCAGCGTGGCCACCGCTTGTGCAGTCGCGTCCACGTCCGGCTATGCCACTATTGCGTCGTGAGCGGCGACTTGAGCGAGGGCGGTGACCTCGAGCTTCATCCCCGAATACAAGCTCTCCCGCAGAGCGTTCGCGCTCGCGGTCATGGCGGATGTGGTGCCAGGTAGCAGGACGATGCGCTATGGTGTGGAGTTTAGCTGGGCGTTGCTGCTTTAAGTAGCGCATTCCGGTGAGGCCAAGCGTCTAGGTGGTTCATTAAGTCGTCGGAGTTGGTTTCTCGGCCACCGAGCCTCTTAACGATGGCATACGGACGGACGACATGAATGCGGGCAGCTTGCGCCGGCTGGGAATGCACCGCGTGACGACGCGAGGGACGAGGGTTTTTGGTGTGCCAGGGTAGTCAGCTGCGGTCGTGGCAACGTTGGAGATGCCCTTTGCTCACATGTGATCCCTGCATGTCATTGAAAAAGCAAGACGACCCGGCATGGTCTTAGGTCCTGGGGATGCAGTTGGCCGAGCTACACCACTCCGAGGACGCGTCGCGGCGCGCGTGCACTTCGGCGCCCCGTGCATCCTCGACGAGCCGGGTGTTGATCTGCTGGTCATGCCACAGCGCTAACGCCACCCTCGGCACACTGAAGCCGACCATGTCCAGCGACGATGAGCGTGTCGCTCACGGCGGTCGCCGTGTCCAGAGGCGGCGCGGGAGTTGCGCCACGTTGCTGGCCCCCACGACCCACATGAACGGTTGCCGATGGCGAGGAGGTCATGGGCCAGCTCCTCCATTGGACTAGTCTGCGCCACGTCGTCCCGACAGGTGTGCCCCACATGTCGGTTTCCCTGTTTTCCCAGCCAAATTCGAGCGTCAGTGCTCCGCGTTGCGCATTAGGCGCAGAACAGGTGGTTTTTGTGCCTTGGTTCAAATGTGATATAGTACCAAGTTGTTACCCTAGCCCCAAGTGTGGTGGTTTTGGGTATGGTACCACCCTTTTCCTTTTCAACTAGTGAAGCGTAACACTTGATAAAGTAGCCGGATGGTGTGCTAAATGTAGGTGTCCGACTGTTTGGAGGAATAATTGAGGTGTGCCCGGTCCGTGCCCGCATTTAGGGGTCCAACTTTCCATGTCCTGGCAGTAGTAACTATATTAGTCCCTGTGTACTCCCTCTATTTTTATTTACTCTGCATTTCAGCTTTGCTCAAAGTCAAACTTTGTAAACTTTGACAAAGTTTATAGACAGAAATAACAAATGGTTTGTTTAAAGTTTCACTTTGCCTCCACTATGTGTCGCTTCCCGTCTTAGTTTTGACATCCCATTCAGTTCATGCCCCGACACATTTTGACGAGATCGATTGATGTTGAGAGATCAATTGCATGTCGTGCAAGGAGATAAAGGTTTGTTCTGTTTCTATGATAGAAATGACCCGCGGGGGGAGGGGGGTCTGCGGGGATCAGAGGGAGTATATTGTACGTTCATAAGCGGAACGAATGTATTGTAACCACCCTAGTCCTCTTTCAATCAATGAAATCGAGAGGGAACGAGTGGGTGCATGTGTGATACCTAAGGCCACTGGCGGAGCTAGGTAGGAACAGCTGGGGGGGGGGGGGGGCAGGGCTAAATCATGCGTGTTTGAGGGTGTAAACTGCTAAAATAAATCTCATCTAAGCCCTTTCCTAAAAAAATCTTCATAATTTGGTCCAAAGTTGGGGGGGGGGGGGGGGGCACAGCACCCCCAGGCTTGCACATAGCTCCGGCACTGCCTAAGGCGGATTCAAAATTTTGAACCCGTGATCATAGCATCCGCAAATCATATATAAAGGGTATTCAATGTTCGTTTCGCTTTTGAGCGTATAATATACTCCCTCCGATCCTTTCTAGTTTACATATAAGTTTTATGTGTAGTCAAAGTATCTCTACTTTGATCAAACTTACAGAAAAAAGTATCAACATTCAACAACTCCCAATCAATATTGTTAGATTCGTACGTACTCCTAGATTTGTATTCAAACAGAGATGGTTTCCAATTTGTTTTCAACCACGTGAATGTGCTTGTTCTCGCGCATGCTCTTCCTACTAGGATTTCACCACGTATAGCCAGTCTAATAGTAACTTTTTTTAAGCTCCCTGTCCAATAGTACTAGTGGAGTACTGACAACATCTGTAGTAGAGTATGCAGTGCTCATAGTACTCCCTCCTTCCATTTATATAGGGCCTAAGAGCAAGTCTAATAAGGCCTAGTCAGTAGGCTATAAGACTTGCCATGCCATTAAAATCCTATTTGGAGGAGTGAGAAGAGAGGAGAGAGAGTGAAGCAGGCTCTTATTCTACAGCCCGGCTATAACACATAGATCAAGAAAAAATAGTATGCATGCAACTCTCTTCCAATCATATACTACCTTGCTCATGCAAATATTAAATGCTTAGAGCCAACCTAATAGCCATTCTAAGAGCCAATCTATTACTTAACCATGCAAATATTAAATGCTTATATGAGTATTTTTTATGATGGCTCTAAGTGAGGCATCGCTTTCTAGCCAACAACCGGCTACATTATTAACCATGCTCTAATGCGTTTTTCAAAACCGCCTTTGACTATTGACAAGATTAATAGTACATGAGATGTATAATGTGAAAATTATATCATTGGAAGCTCCTTTCACATACGAATTTGACCGTATGCTTTGTGTAAGTTGCATGTCATATATTATTACTCTAACATTTGGTCAAAGTTAGCCTCGAAAAACGCATTAGGCCCTATATAGATGGAAGGAGGGAGTAATAGTGGAAGTGGATCCTCTGACGTAGGTATCCCTGCCTTACCCTCCCTTTCGGTCACTTACTGGCGGGCCCCATGCTTGCTAGGCCCCGCATGTCAGTTACTCAATGGGTTCGGCCACGTCAGGGGATCCTCATCCGTAGTATACTCCCTCTGTTTTTATTTACTCCGCATAAAACGGAGGGAGTAGTAGTATAAATGACGCAGGCGGGGGAGGGGGAGGGACGTCGGTTTGCTCTCTACTGCGGTCCCACAAGTGAGCGAAAACGCAAGATGAAGCGCGTTCCATTCGGTGAGCGACATGGAGGGTCCAGCGAGCCGGGGTGCAACGCGAACGTGACAAGAGCGATGTATAGTCAAAACCGATTGACCGGTGGTCACCGGAACCACTATTCACACCAGAACCTTCGCTGCTCGGCCTACGCCAGCCACTGCCCCAAAACCACACCTCCTCTCCAGCCCATCCCCCACCTTTCGATCCCCTAGCCTGCATCAAGCGTCCCCTAGTTCGCCGGAAAGCCATGGTGCGCCGCAAGATCACGTACTACAAGATTCTGACGCCGGAGCGCCGCGCAGGAATCGCGGTGGTGGTCGGCGCCACAGACCTCCGTTCCCAAGCTTGCTTTGTGGCGGGCCAATCCCCGAGTTCTCTGGAGCCAAGCTACGAGGCGGAGGAAGCCGATCCAATGTTCATGGTAGAGGTCGCAGCGCAGAAGGCCCCCGATGCATATGAGACGATGGCCGTTGAGTTCGTGCCAGCGTCTGGGTCCCCCATGGTGCAGACGGACCAGTGGTTCAACCTGGCGATACTAAAGGAGGACCGGGAGGCAGAGGCTCAACTCGACGTAGAGCGCGCGCATGCCGCTGCCATCGAGGCTCTCCTACAGGCGGAACCTGATGTCGTGGATGTGAACCGGGCGGTGGAGGCTCAACTTGACGCGAAGTGCGCAGATGCCGCTGCCATCGAGGCCCTCCTGCAGGCGGAACCGGACGTCCTGGACTTGAACCGGGTGGCAGAGGCTCAACTCAACTCGGAGCGCGCGGATGCCGCTGCCATCGAGGCCCTCCTGCAGGCGGAACCGGACGTCCTGGACTTGACCGGGCGCTACTCTTGTCCGTGCAGAGCGCCCGCACGCTGCGCGTGAACGAGTAGCTGGAGGCCGAGGACAACCACGGTGCGGAGACACACGTCGGCAGCTATGGCTGGTTCGCACCTGCAGCCAAAGACGACGAGGCCGTCTCATTCCGCGAGCAGTGATAGTTTTTCTTTATGTTGTTGTTTTTAGGGATTTTTGCTATGTAAAAACATATATTTATGCAATTCGCCTGACTTTCATCATTTGGGTCAGTCGACCATTTCAGGCGGTTGGATGAATATCCTACATCTCCTAATCCTTCTTCCTCACCTATTCTTCTTCCCCAACAGACCACCGCACGGGCCGTACGGATCTTCCCCAACATGTGGTTGGATAAACATACTGTATGAATGAAAATTATGTGCCAGTGGTAGGATGGCTGAGTTTGGTTTGATCACATGCGGTAGCACGTGTCAGTGAGGGTGCGTTCCCTTGGTTGGGTTTGCGGCGTGCAGGAGCGACTGTGTGACGTTGCGGTGCGACCGCGACAGCCATGCGCAAGTGTACCTCCTTTTCATTTTGAAAACTTTAGGCAAGCCTGGCAAAAATGTGTGGCGAAGTATGGCAATGCAAGGCCTAGACCCAAATAGGATACAAGTACATACATAGGAGTACTAGTGTTAAAAAAGAAAGGCGGGGTTTCCCTTCGCGGGATTAATCGATACAAATCCTCGTTTGACGTGTCAATTAATGCATATTTTTTTTCTCCAAAGCGTAAAGAGCTAACCATCTCTCCTCATCGCTTGATTAATGGAGCGCCATGCAAACCAACCTTGTCACTTTCGCATGCATGCAAGGGTATATTAATGTCCTTGGTTGCTAGTACGAGGCAAACCCCATCAATTTTGCCTTGATTAGTGTTAGTGGCCTTCTGCAAATTGTAATTTTGATATACTGGCCTTGTGTACAAAAAAATGGAGGTAGTAACTATTTGACTTCCTTCCCCATTGCGGTGACGTCGACGATATCTCGAATGTTGTGGTTTGGCGAAGTGCGTTCGACGAAGAACACCATTGAGGGAGACTACGGTAAGTCATTCGCAAGTGCCGCCTGCAAGCCGAGACAACCGCCTTATTTGCATCCAGGAAGTCCGTTGAACCAAAGGACGTGTAAATGTACTAGTACTAGACAATAGTGTCGTCCGTCCAGCTAAGTGCGGTGAGGTGGTTTCTCGAAGAAGACGATGGAGAAGCGGAGTCAGCGAAGAGTGAAATGATGGTTGCTTCGTCCGTGCTTTGTGATTTGACGCCTCACTGCTTTGTGATTTGTGATAGAAGGGACAGGGGAGTAGACTCTGTGCTCTATACTGTACATGCGTCCAAGCACGGGAGAAAGAGGAGAGACGTTGCATTTTTCTATTCCTTCAATCAATCAATTTGGGAGCTTCGGTTCCATCTTTTTGGCTTTGGCAGCACTGTCCACAATGGTTCCCATCGATGCCAAAAGCTATTTTCACATTTGGCTACACATTGTGGATGCCCTTAACCGTACCACTTGGTTTTGCTCCTGTGTGCTATCTATACAAATCTCAATTATATTGATCTAAAAAATTATAGTATCAAGATTAGTAAAAAGGAGGTGATTTTGCCACGCAGATGGCGGGGGAGGTTTCTTATTTTAAGAGGATGTTGGCCTGGCGGTTTGCTAACATGCGGTCCCATGTGTCAGTACTTTACCAAGCCGATCCGCGTCCCACATGAGGCAGAACAACGGTAGAAGCAACACGTGGTTAACTTGAAGAAGATGAGGGAGAAGCGGATTCAGCAACGAGTGAAATGATGGTTGCTTCGTCCCTCCAACTTCTATTTTTAGCATTATTACTTCGTCCCTCCAACTTAACTGCGGAAAGGTGCAGCTTTGTGATTTGACGCCTCATTGCTCATTACTACGTCGACGCCATGACTGGGGTGCTTCACCCCTGCTGCTCTGCACTGTATTTCAGTATGGCACGTGGACCCGGTAGCTTGATGTCCCACATGTCGGTGAAAGGGACTAGAAAATTTATGAAAGCGAGCGCTCCACTCTTACGACGGAGGAGTACACGACACGGCGGCCCAGTGAACTATTACTTGTACTGTAGTACTACTATAGTTTTGCTATTTCGCACGATACATCGATACAAACCCGATTAAACAGGAAAGGGCGGGATTTTTCCTGCGCGGTAGATGATACTGGCCATACATTTCAAAGGAAATTTTAATGTATGCAAACTGAATAATTAAGTAACAATATGAGATCTAGTAAAACTAAAAACACATATGATTTATTGTGTTAGAGTGTAGTGGTAGTGCTGTATTGCATAGTTGTTAGATGTAACATGCGAGAACGTGTAGAGATGTAGTTTTGGAGGGCCTACAGAGAGAAAAGCGTAATACGGTCACCGAACTTCAGAATACGCTCATTACGGTCACTATATATGTTTTGCGGTGATTATACGGTCACTTGCTCACCGTTCAGCATCGGATTACACTCTGTTGACCGGCTAAATAGTCTGCGTGGTACTATGTTGACTAGTTAAATTGACCATGTTCCTTGTGGGTCCCACCTGTCAGTTTGCATAGGAAAAAGGTCAGATAAACACAAATTTACGCAGGCGCGACAAGACTCCAACCCATGCGCGGGAACCACCTGGTTGTGTATGTGTCTGTCAGGGCCTGATGTGTGCGCATGCACGTGTAGGTTGAGCACTTGAGCGTGAGAGTGTGTGTTGGTCGTGTGGTGTGTGCATGCATGCGTGTGTGTGTGTGTGTGCGCGTGTGAGTGTTGTGTGCATGCGTGGCTGCGTGTGTACATGTGAGTGTTGTGTGCGTGCGTGGCTACATGTGTTCGTGTGAGTGTTGCGTGCATGCAGTTCGTGTGCATGCGTGTGTGTGTGTATAATCACCACACCAGCTCCTGTGTGTTAAAACAGACGGCCCGACATACCAATACAAGGCCACCTTGTCCGCTGTGCCCGCGGTCATGACTTCGAACCACCGTCCAATATTTTTTTGTCGTTTGTTTTCATTCTTACTAGCAAGATGCCCGTGCGTTGCACGTAACATCAAGATGCATTTGTATGAGTAGTTTATCTTGTGAGAAAAAAGGATGAATGGGGGAAGGCCTTATTTGCAAATGTGGAGAGGTGTGTGGGTACCTTTTTGCAAAATTGCCATAGTTTCCTTCCTATCCGTCAGATATAAATCGGATGGCCTATATTGCCGGATGGCAGGCACACCATCATCACCAACTCTGTTTTTATAAGAGTGTAGAGTAGATACACGCCAACAGGTGGGCCCAATGGTACTGAGATAATGTGATGCAACACTAGAGGTGCCATGTGGAGCGTTTAACTAGTCAACTGGTCATCTCTTGAGCAAATACAGAGTTGTACGGTGAGCCCGTGACTGTATAATAACCACAAAACGTAAATGATGACCGTAATGAGTGGATTCTGAAGTCCAATGTACGTATCATGATTTTGCTTCAAATACAGTGATCGTCACTGTATATATTGCGAGGGAAAGATGAAACATGCATGAATGTGGTGGGGTCGTACTTTTAGAGGACCTGGAGATAGTTTATGTACGTACGTGAAAGGGGCGTAGAGGGGGTGTATGCGATGGAGAGAGAGATGCTCTTCGTTTCTATTTATTATGACTAACTTTATATATAGTATAAAAATATAAAAATTCATAGTGCGGAATAAATATCATTGTGGGCACCATGCAATGCAAATTAACGTTCATACTCCTCCATATAACTTTGTAATGTTGTATATATGTAGAAATTCTAAAATAAATTTTTGGCCACACTTTATTCAAAATGAATGTTGTATGTGAAATAAACGTGAAGAGAGGGCTTTTTAGATCAATGGGGTACGTGTGATGTAACATGTGTGAATGTGTAGTTGATGTATTTGGCATGGCCTAGAGAGGTATGTGTGTGTATTACGTATTCGAGAGAGGCATGGATAGAGGAGCCGGCGGGTCGGGGGGGGGGGGGGGGACGTTGCAGGAGCTAGCACGAGAAATGAGAGAGGTCTAGAGAGAGAGACGAATATGATGTCACGGCGAGAGATGCCCTTGAGTGTGTATATGCAAGGCGGGAGGGGATAGAGGCACGAGGAGAATTTTTTTGTGTGGTGTCTGTGTTGGTATCTGTGGGTGTGAAAAGATAACGAGACCTGGGGGCAGAGGGTGTGTCACCGCGTGAGGTCCGTTGGGCCGAGGTGAGGCCCTTGGTTCGGTTCCATCCTGCGCCACATTGGTCGGCCCGTGACGCATTTAGGGAGACCCATGGATGACTAGTCGTACAAGACAAAGATAGCAGAATCGTGAAGGACTCTGTGTCCACTGACAAAGCCGGCTAGGATTTGTAACCCTAGGTCCTCGGACTAAGGTAACCCCTTATATCTGATATTACTATTCATCCAACCTAACTTTAAGGGGCATCCTACAGAATGCTCTGCTAGAATCATACTCGTCGATTAGGAAGAGAGGTGTGAGACAATGCGTGAGAGATAGGCCTAAAGATAATGTGCGTACGGGAGACACGTAGGCATGTCTATGTATATAGAAAGGGTCGATGGGGATTGTGCGTGTGTATGCTTGTGATAGGAAGAGTGCTTATGATAAGGGTTAGTGAAAACAGTCGTAAATGGTTACGAGAGGGAGGGGGGTTATATCGAGAGCATGTTTGCGAGAAAGACACCTCGGGAGAAAGTGTGTGAGCATGTGTGAGAGACCACCGATGGAGAGTGAAACTACACGTAAAAGACTGATGTACACATTGATTAAAAATATAAATTGTATCCAAATATTAGGATGGGATCATGATATTTGCAATTCGCGTAAGGAACGGTCATTGATCCATCAGACATCTAGATTCTATCGAATTTGAGCATGTCTATGTTATTATTCGACATAATTGATCCACATAGTTAGTATTTTGAACTCCAGACAATGCATCGCTTTAGCAATCGAATATAAATGTGAGTATAGTTCATGTTGTGTGTGTAAAGCACATTATACATACGAAAGTTACACAATGAACATTATAAATAGCTAGCTATGAACTAGCATACATTTGAATTCAACTTAAGGTGGTTTAAAAAATTCGAATTCAACATGAAGTCCATTCAATTATTTGAATTTGATATCATGGCATTTGTAAATCATACCTAAATTATGGGGGCACCAATCTTTGCTCTGCTCTTGTACATAATAGCATATATAGTCGTGTACAAAATAGATTCAAATTTACCTCCTCCATTCCAAAATAATTGTAGTTATAGGATTTTCAAGTGTTAAAATTTCAAAAAGAAGCGCATAATTTAATGAGGTTTTCAAACATACAAGGTCAAATTTAACGTTGTCTATTTAGGTCAATCCTCAAAGTTCAAGAGTACTCTAAACGTGAATGCTTCTGTTTCAAAATATCGAGCGAAGTGCCAAAAGAGCCTCTACTCGCCCGAAACCACGTGAGACCAATGTTTGGTAGAAGGAAATTACTTTTCTAACTCCGACCCGTGAAACCTATCGGCCCGACGTCCAAAGGTCTAAACCGGGGTAGGTTTGTAGCTTCATCTAGACGCCAGGCAACCGCCTCCGAAAAACATTCATACACAATGGCCGCCTAAGCACACATGCGCGCGGCTAAAATCGCTCCCGCCCACTATTTGGGACACCTGGGATTACCATCCTACCCCCGACCCGCAGTAGGTCCGAAATTTAAGAGGGGGGCCAAGTTTGTACTTTTCCCAAATTTCAAACAAGCGCGTCCCATCTGTTCAAAAAAACCAAAAACAAGTGCGTCCTAGACCGAAACAGGGTTCTCCCTTTGCTCCCCCCGCCCCCCGTCCGATTCCCCATTCATACTCCGTGGGCGCCAAAACTACCTCTCCACCAGCCGCTAAACCCCGGCGTCCTCCGTCCGCCACCCCATCCCACCCATCAACCGCCGCCCTCCTCCATCACGCCGGAGCTGATCCCTGAGGTCGTCGTCAACCGCAACCGTAACCGCAACCGCAACCACAACGCCCTCCATGGCTAGTAGTTGAAGACGAGGCTGAGCTGTCCGTACCCAAGCCAGTTCAACCACGCCGTCCTGCGCCTCACCGCTGCCGCTCCAACTTCGCCACCGTCCACCGCACCGGAGCAGTTCCCGCTATGCCGTCCTTCGCCGCCTCGGATCTGCTCCCTCCGCCGACGGACGGCCACCGCAACACATTCAAGAATTTGGCCATGGGTTCGTCCAAGGCTGCACCCTCTTCCAAAACATCGGTTACCCTGGTAAAAAGAAGAAAATCACCACGACATCCGGAGGACACAGCACTGGTAACCGGAAATGGTACTCCTCTTCCCTTATTCGTGCAAATCTTATGTGTCTGCTTGCACGGTATTCATCCCACAGAAGACACTAGTTGACCGCTTCTTTGTGATACTAGATGTTCCTAGTAACTCGCGATGCACAAGGTTTCTCCTCATATACTATTTCACCTTAGCTAGAGGTCCATCGCCCCCCTGGATTTCAATTCCTGGTCAGTTGATTCCCAATTAAAGGAAGCATTCCCCGGCGTAACAGGTGCTAGTCCGCCTATTATGCCTCGGAAGCAATGCCTCGTTGTTTATCTTAGGGGTGTGTGGGGACTAGGAGCTGCTGGCGCCCGATCTGGAGGTCGGCCGGGCTTAAAGGGATGGCCGGGGGGCGCTGCCAAGGACGGCGGTGGTGTGAGGTCGAGGGGAGGGCGGGGCGGCGGAGGCAGGGGTCTGGGCCGGTGGTCGCTAGCGGTTCGAGAAAGATCGTCAACAGTGACTGGCGGGAGATAGACGAAGGCCATCTGCCCGTTCCTTGTAGATCGGACGGTTCATAAAAAAATTGACTGACCTATTTATTTTCAGTCGACTGTTATTTTGATAGGACCACATGCGGTGGTGTGCTGGAGGGACTGAGCTCTGGTGCCTTAACTGCACCAGCCTTTGGCTGTATGACAAGTGGGCTAGCCACCTGTTGGGCCCACCTGTCATACACCTAAAGGCAGGTGCGGTAAGTCACTGAAGCTGCTTCCGTGCTGGAGGAGTACCTGCATTTCCCAGCCATCCCTGTGCTCATATATTACAAAATCATACAGAGTATAATCTAATTTTGTTTGCCATGCAATGTTGTAGAGCTATCATATGTCTCCTGTCATTTATTTTTCAGCCACCTGCTATCTGCTACTTTTACAATGCACTAGTTCTGCACGCACTTCACCCATACTCTCACTATTGTGTTTTTATGCAAGGGTATTTCAGACTCTGCCTTGACAGAAGCAGAAAAGAAAAGAGAGAAGTCGCTCCAGCTTTGTACGTGGGTAGGCCAGACACGTTTCAGCACTTTAAAGGGTGTAGTGTCAGCAGATGGAGAAGGTAAACGTAGCTCTGGAGTTGATGAACTCGCTCGCCATGAACCACCATCCCTGGTGCCTGCTTTAACTTCGCGGTGTCATATGTGGTTGCATGTTGCATATGGTGTCTAGCTTGTATTCGAAAGGCCGAAGTTGGTCTTTATTAAGATAAGAAAGATATTTTTTACATGAACCACCATCCCGGGAGCACCAGAAGACAAGTAGCTAGTCAGGGCACTTGCCGAGCCAGTGACAAGCCCAGCACAGACAAGCATCACCTGGGAGCCAACTAAAAATCCACGATGGTGGCGAAGCAGCCCGCCTCCCACCAGGCTCTCAGGTCCTAGATGATAATGCTCACCACTCCAGCCGGATGTCATGCTTAAATTGCATCTGCTTAGCTTACACATTATACCTTTGAATATGACATGCCTTCCTGTTTTTGGTACATACTAGTACATCTGTCTATTAACCATGTTCTTACATCAAACTAATGTTCTTGTGTATCCCTCGTCAATCACTTATGATGAGGCAGTCAAGCCAGTGGACTATTGTGAGTAAAGATCCTCATTTAAAGAATGCAGCGTCAGCCTCCCCACATGATTCTCAAGAAATAGCAAGGCTAGATGAAGATAGTGAATGTAGCTCTATAGTTGATTACCGCATTTCTCCTACACGAGCATCGCAGGTGCTTGCTCTAACTTGGCAGCATGATATGTGGTTGCATGTTGCATATGGTGTCTAGATTGTAATTCTTCCAATCTGGTTAAATTTCATGTGCTATTCTGCTTAGTTTATACATTATACCTATTAATGTGACATGCCTTCCTATTTTTAGTGCATACTACATCTGTCTATTAAGCATGTCCTTACATAAAACTATTGTTTTTTGTATCCCGCATCAATCAATATGACGAGACACCTTTAGTATATGCAGTGCGATATTAGTTGCATTTTTCATATGATTTATAGCATGCGCTGCTTCTAATTTGTTGAAATGCCATTTATGATGGGACGCTTTTTACTTGGCAGAGTCATATTGGTTGCATCTTTCATGTGGTTCTAGCTTGCATTGCTTCTTATTTGTTGAAATGGCTTCTGCTTAGTTTACACAAACAGTTGTGAATATGCCATGCCGTACTATTTTTCGTACATATCCATCCTGGTATCATGTGTTTGCCTTACATCAAAGTAGTGATTGTCAGTATCATGCATGAATGAGTTTTGAAGAGTGAATTTTATTGCTTTTTCTTGTCGGTTTTACTTGACAATTCAAAATCAATAAAGCGGAAGGAAGTTAGCAAGGCAGTGGATAAATGTGCTCCTTCCAAACGGAGGGCCTGTACATATTCTACTCCTCCAACCCCCCCAAGATGATTTGCAAGACAACACATGCATAGACACTCAATGTAGCTGTGTTGATGATGAGCACATCTCCCCTAGTGCACCATCACAGGTGCTCCCTTTAACTTGGCACTGTTATATGTGGTTGCATGTTATGTATGATGTCTAGCTTGTATTGCTTCTAATTTTGTTGAATTCCATATGCTTACTTTACACATTATACTTGTGAATAAGACACGTGTTCCTGTTTCTAGAACATACAATATCTGTCTATCACACCATGTTCTTACATCAAAGTACTACTATTGTGTAACCTGCAACAATCACTTATCATAAGCCATGTTTGACTTGGGAGTGTGATACAGGTTACATCTCGCATTCTTTTCTAGCTTGTACTACTTCTAATTTGTTGAAATGGCACTTATGACAAGACACTTTTAACTTGGTAGAGTGATATTCGTTGCATCTTTCATATGGTGTCTAGCTTTCATTGCTTCTAATTTGTTGAAATGCCTTCTGCTTAGTTTACACATCATAGCTGTGAATATGCAATGCTGTCCTTTTTTGTTACACATTCAATCTTCCTATCATGCGGTCGCCTTACATTAAAGTAGTGCTCATCAGCATCCTTCATCAATGAGTTCTGAAAAGCGAATTTTTATTCATTTTTCTTGTGGGTTCAACTTGACAAGGCAATAAAACTAAGAAACAGGAAGGACAAAAATAAAGCAGGGACTGATGGCGGTCTTCCGGCGAAACCGGCATCCCAGGTGCTTTCTCTAGCTTGATAGTGTGATATTGTCTTGCATGTTGCATACGGTGTCTAGCTTGTATTGCTTCTTATTTGTTGAAATGGCTTCTGCTTAGTTTACACAAACAGTTGTGAATATGCCATGCCGTCCTGTTTTTCGTACATATTCCATCCTGGTATCATGTGTTTGCCTTACATCCCGCATTCTTTTCTTGCTTGTACTACTTCTAATTTGTTGAAATGGCACTAATGACGAGATAGTTTTAACTTGATAGAGTGATATTCGTTGCATCTTTCATATGGTGTCTAGCTTCCATTGCTTCTAATTTGTTGAAATGCCTTCTACTTAGTTTACACATCATAAGCTGTGAATATGCAATGGCACTAATGACGAGAGACCTTTAACTTGGTTGTGTGATGTTGTTTGCATCTTGCATATGATTTATTTCTTGTATTGCTTCACATTTGTTTAAACGCCAGTTATGACGAGACACTATTAACTTGGCAGAGCGATATTTGTAGCATCTTTCATATGGTGTCTACCTTCCATTGCATTGCTTCTAATTTAGTGAAATGTCTTCTGCTTAGTTTACACATCATAGTTCTGATTATCTCATGCCGTCCTATTTTTCGTACATATTACATCCTCCTATCATGTGGTTGTCTAACATCAAAGTTCAGTTTGTCTGTATCACACATCAATTGTTCTGAAGAACTAAATTGTTATTCCTTTTTCTTGTCGGCTTGACTTAACATGGCACAGAGAAAGGGGAAGGAACACAGAATAACAGGGGATGGTGTTAGTACTAAGGACACACGGAAACGGAAGCGGAATAATCCTGCAGATTCTGCTGGTACTGATGGTGCAATAGAAGGTCAAAGTCCAGCAGAAAATTGTCAAACGGGGTATCCCGTGCTACACGAGCTGCGGAACAAGCCAAACAGAAACCAATAGCTGCCACCAAACAAACAGAGACAGCCCTAGTTGTTGCAACACCTTCCACATTACCACCAGCTGCACGAGTTACTCATTTGGCAACTCAGCTAGCAGCATGTTCCCAAGCTCCCTTGCCACCTGACACTACTTCTAAAGCACTCTTGACACAAGACGAGTTGGCAAGATCAGATGAACTTTGTGAGCTTCAACAGCAAGAAGGTAGTTGCTGGAGTCAAGTTACAGTTGCATGCTTCTTTATATGTAGACTCACAGTTTGATGTACACTAACACTTCCTATGTTCGTTGTTGGACTAGCACCTAGGCACAAGAGGAAACAAATATCAGGGATAATGCTCGATAGGTTAACTAAATCTAGAGGAGGAAGAATGGAGACCCATTTTGAGGCAGGTTTAAAAAGGCCATGTGGTGCTACAGAGTCAGCCAAGTTAGTATCAGAGGCAGCGGTTGCCGTTAGGTGTCATGTACGTATCCTCCCAACATGGATTCAGTACAGGAATGACAAAGACGAAACCCAGTTCAACACCTTCCTCGACCATTTATCTGTAAGTATGGTTATGTATGGAAACTAGTAATATCGTCTTGCTCTGTCCCATACTTTCTAGGTTGCTGATAATGAGACTCTCATAATTTTCAACAGATGAGGTTCAAGTTGGATAGCCAAGATGATGCAACCAGACAAGCTTGCACCCATGTTTTCAAGTCTACTCTGCGACAGTATCGGTATAACTTGAGGAAAACTCACTTTGAAGGCAAGGCTAACAGTGAACTTGCCCAAACATCTCCAGTGGAAAATATATCGGATGAAGACTAGAGAGGCCTCGTTAAACACTGGTCTGATCCAAAGTATCAGGTACGTTATATGTATGTGATCAGATCACATGTTGAACTCCTATTTATGCATGTGCCTCACAAATCTATCTTCTTGTAGGTGAACTGTTCAAAGAACAAGGCCAACCGTACGAAAGTGAAATTCCAACAGACGACAGGATCTCGTAGCTATATTGCACACAACGAGGCTCTTGTAATTAGCTGCTGTTTCACTCTTTTTGCTGTACCATATTATCAGATCTGTATTGACTTGTTCCAAATGCAGAGGAAAGCCCGCAAGGACCAAAAAGTACCTAAACCTAATGCTGTGGAAATCTTCAAGGACTGTCACACCAGCAAGACGAAGGGCATGACTACACCAGTCAAAGCCGCTGTTGTAAGTCCTTAATCCTCAAGCCTTTTAACTACTACTTACTCTAACTTGTGCCTTGAACTGCATGGTTTGCAGCCAATGTCTATTACTCTTTTCAATTTTATACACAATTGTCTTAGCGTATCATTGCACCTTACAAGGTTTAAAAGAGAGGAGTGATGTTCCTTTGATCTTGACCTGTAATCTAGTTCCGTGCTGGACTTGCCCACACAATGTTACAATTGCCTGTTTGTCTGTTCTCAGTTGTTTTGTGATATGAATGATGTCATACTATGCTTACCGTATTATAAACTTTGTCTCTTTATCCTTAGCTGTCAATACAATGTGAAGAAATAGACAATACATTAGCCATGGTACATGGTCATATGTTTGGAACCTGGTTTTATTATGTACTTTGCAGTAAAATACAACTAATATTTTACATGGGTTCACCAGAATAAGTTCTGTATATAGACCAAAGCTATTTTGTTTGGTTTTGCTGCCTCCTTAATATCTTCTGTTCTGGTACTACTAATGTAAAAACTCAACTTTTCAGCAAGCTATGGAAAAAATGGTGGAACCGCCACCTTCTGTAGGTGACGAGGCAACTATAACCACAATGTCACCTCTTGCTGCTGTGGGTCAGTACCTGTCCACTAACAGTGCCAAAAGCACGTTCCTACGTAATACTGGGTTGGTTGTTAAGGCAATCTCATCCAAACTGCCTCATGATCAAGATATGCAAGCTCAAAACAATGTTATATCTGCGCTCCAGACACAAGTCCATTCCCTAACAGAGACCCTTTGTGAAACAAAGACAACCATTGTTCGATGTCGTCAAGATATGCATGGTTTTGAAACCAGACTATCAAACATTTGCTATGTTGTTCTGGAGCCTAGGAGAAATGAAGGCGAAGGTTATGGTGCTCCATCGGACAATACATCATGAAAATGTAACAGTCAGGTCAAATGAACTGAGCTTCTGAACTTCTGGTGGTGCATTTATCTGCCAGACTGTTAACTTTTATGCCAACCTTCCTTTTGTTTTATGGTTGTAATTTGTTTTGTTGCGATACAAAATTTGTTCTTAACGTGCAGCCACCGGCTGAAGAAAACAACAAGCCATTTTTGTATAGTGTAGGGTGTTCCCTATATTTTCACTGGTGGCGAACTTTGATGCCGAGTGGACGTAATCTGTGCAATCACCATAATAGCCTAGCGTTAGTTTCGATCTTATTTATTTCCTAGTCTTCTTTTTCCCTGGTTTGCTAGTGGCCGCAACAACCATGGGCCATATACGGACCGTGGTAACCTTGACCCTGCTACAGGCCATAGGATCCATTGGCCTCCTATGGGTCGTCGGATAAATGGGCCTCCAACGGGCCTTAGAATCGGTGGGCCTCAGGCCGTCGGATAAATGGGTCCACATGGGCCATAAACGGGTGTAATTGGTATCGGGCCAGCACTGTAACGGGCTGTTAACAGGCCGGAGGACAGCAAAGGCTTAATTCTATCACAGGCATAACAGGTTGTTAATGGGCCAGAATATAGGACGGGCTGGAAACGGCGCAACGGGTTAACAGGCCACAAACGGGCCGATTCTAGCCATGGGCCGAATTTGGCCCATTAGGGGAACAGGCCAGTAATGGGCCGGAAGTAATCGAGGGCCGGAAAGGAGCTCAAGAATGAATGGACCGTCAGTAGGCCGAAAGCTAACACGGGCTGGAAACGGCCCATGTGAATAATGGGCCGTTAATGGGTACAAAGAAATTTACTGTTCATTATGTGCTAGAGTCACCGTGGGCCACTAAAGGGCCTAAAGATACGAAAGGCCTCATATGGGCCGAAAGTGAAACGGGATGATGTTATATTCGACGACCCACATGACGTTGTTGGGTCGATTTTGGGAAGGCCCTAACGGGCCGTGAGTTACCGGGCCGTAAAATGGGCTATTTGTGAACAGACTGTTAACAGGCTTTTCATGGGCCGGCCCGCTAACTTTTGACCAAGTCAAACGGGCCGGCCTTTGTAAGCTAAATGGGCCAGTGGTGGGCCGTCGCACGTGCCGACATATCATAGGCGCCTATCTGACCCAATGACAAGCTCACACGTGTTTCCTTCAGCCAATGAGAATTTTACACATGGAAAATCCCCATTGGTCCGGGCTGTTAACGGGTTATCGGATCCAAAACCAGACCCGATAGCTTAACGGCGACCCGTTACGGTGGATGCCACGTGTCGGTCACCCTTGACGAAAGCACTTCTATGACGCGCGATTTATCGTCATGGAAGTGGACACTTCCGTGATGATAATTTTGGTAATGTCATGGAACACTTCTACGACAACACAGGTATGACTATCTTGATTCTGTCATAAAATCGTCATGGATGTACATGCATGACAGAAAACGTGACCTACTGTGACAAACACGTATCATCACGGAAGTGTATTTTTTTTGTAGTGCTCTTGGATGCCAATTTGGTAATAGCCACTCTTAAGATCAATCTTAGAGAAAATGGTGGCTCCGCTAAGCTCATCTAGCATGTCATCTAAGCGCGGAATGGGGTAGCGATATCTAACTGTGATAGCATTGATAGGAAGACAATTGGAACACATGCGGTATGTACCATCTTTCTTTGGAACAAGGATTACCGGGACGGCACAAGGGCTGAAGCTCTCTCGGACATGGTTGATGTCGATGAGTTGTTGTACTTACCAATGGATCTCCTTGGTTTCCTCAGGGTTGATGCGGTAGGGAGCCTTGTTAGGAAGAGGTGCACCGGGGATGAGGTCGATGCGGTGTTCCATGCGTCGAAGAGGAGGTAGTCCCGGAGGTAGCTCGTCGGGGAATACATCTTGGAATTCCTGCAAGAGAGAAGATAACACTAAAGGTAGATTGTGAGAGTGGTTAGTTTTTGTTGCCTCGTCCTTGCACAAAAGGACATAGTGTATAACACTTGATGGGTTCTCACACACTTCTCTCACCTCACTTTTGGTAGCGAATAACACTAGGTTTTTCTTGTCGCTCATCATGGAGGCACTCATTTTTGGCTTGTGGCTCTCGCTCCCTTTTGGGTGGCTCACTCTCTAACTATTCTCTCCACGATGGGTGTCTTGCTTGTCGGCGATTACTTGACTTGGTGACATAGGTCGTAGCACGTACTCCTTTCCCTTCATCTTGAAGCTATATCGATTGGTACACCCGTTGTGGATGACGCCTCATTCAAATTGCCATGGTCGTCCCAGAAGGAGATGGCAAACGGACATCGGAACGACATCACACTCCAAAGTGTCTTCATATGCTCCGATCTTGAAGGAAACTTGCACCATGTGCTCCACTTGAATAGAGCCGGAGTCGCTTAACCATTGACCCTTGTAGGGGCGGCGGTGCTTCATCTTGACCAATTGGAGCTTGGAGCATAGTTCCTCACTTGCCAAGTTATGGCAACTTCCTCCGTCGATGATGACCTTCACGGACCTTCCATTGATGCCCGCCTTGGTGTGGAAGATATGGCATCTTTGGTCTTCGTCTTGTTGATATTGAAGTGTAAAGACCTTGGAGACAATGAGAGCGGAACTCGAATCTTCGTCACAAAAGACTTGATCATCTTCATCTTCATTCGCTTGCCAGTGCATAGCCACGTGCTCAAGAGCTTCCATTTCCCCTTCACTCATGGAGTCGTATGTACCATCGTCGTTTAGGATCATGATGCGCTTGTTGGTACACTCGAAGGATTTGTGGCCTCGGCAGCCGCAACTGAAGCACTTGATGGAACTTGTCTTGATGGTCTCATCCGGTGGAGTTGTAGATGATGAAGCTCTCAGCTTGAAGTTGCTTGTAGTAGGAGGACGACTTGAGGATGTCGAAGTTTTCTTGTAGCTTGACTTTTCGTCGTTGCTTGGTGAAGCTTTCGTCATGGAAGAAGGTGTCGAAGTCATTGAATCTTGATTGTTGGGGAAACAATAGGACTTGGAAGATAACTTGGCATACTTGAAGTCATCTTGCACTTGTCGCTCCGCTTTAGTAGCTTGATGCACTAGCTCGATGAGGTTGGAGTAAGGTTGGAAGTCGTCTATCTTCTTGATAGGGTGATTGAGTCCATTCAAGAAACGTGCCATAGTTTGCTCATCATTCTCCGTGACATTGGCTCGTATCATGTCCATATCCATTTCCTTGTAGTACTCTTCAACGCTCTTTGTTCCTTGCTTGAGGAGTTGCAATTTCTTGAAGAGGTAGCGGTTGTAGTAGGTTGGCACAAAGCCCGCTCTCATGACATCCTTCATTTGATCCCAAGTTGTGATTGGTGGTTCACCTCTTGACTCTCGGCGCTCAATGACTTGCTCCCACCAAATGAGGACATAGTCTTGGAACTCAAGGGATGCCATGGCGATCTTCTTCTCTTCCTCATAGTTGTGCAAACGAAAGATCTTGTTGACTTTCAATGCCCATGAAAGGTACTCTTCGGCATCATTGCTTCCGGTGAACTTGGGCATGGTGAACTTGAGCTTGCCATAGCGTTTCTCTTCATTGTGTTGGGGTCGAGGGTGATGACTGATACGTCCATTTTGCATCATGTGTTCCTACTGTTATTTATGATGTTTTTATGCATAATAATGCTTTTTCGAGTGATTCTCATGCCTTTTCTCTCATAATATGCAAGGTACACACAAATAGGGAGAATTCCAGCTGCTGGAAATCTTGACCTAGAAAAGCTACGTCAGGCTACCTATTCTGCACAACTCCAAACAAGCTGAAACTGTATGGAGATTTTTTCTGGAATATTTGAAGAATATTAGAGTAAATAAGTACCATAGGGGGCCCACCAGGTGGGCACAACCCACCTGGGCGCGCCAGGGAGCCCAAGCGCTCCCTGGTGGGTTGTGCTCACCCAGGCCCACCTCTGGTGCCCACCTTCTAGTATATAAGTCATTTTGACCTAGCTAGAAAAAATAAGAAGAGGACTTTTGGGACGAAGAGCTCCCGCCTCGAGGTGGAACTTGGGCAGGAGCACTTTTCCCCTCCGGTGGAGTGATTCTGCCGGGGGAACTTCCCTCCCGGAGGGGGAAATCATCGTCATCATCATCACCAATAACTCTCCCATCTTGGGGAGGGGAATCTCCATCAACATCTTCAACAGCACTATCTCCTCTCAAACCCTAGTTCATCTCTTGTGTTCAATCTTTGTACCGGAACTATAGATTGGTGCTTGTGGGTGACTAGTAGTGTTGATTACATCTTGTAGTTGATTACTATATGGTTTATTTGGTGGAAGATTATATGTTTAGATCCAATATGCTATTTAATACCCCTCTGGTCTTGAGCATGTTTATCACTTGTGAGTAGTTACCTTTGTTCTTGAGGTCACGAGAGAAATCATGTTGCAAGTAATCATGTGAACTTGATATGTGTTCGATATTTTGATAGTATGTATGTTGTGATTCCTTTAGTGGTGTAATGTGAACGTCGACTATATGACACTTCACCATACTTGGGCCTAAGGGAATGCATTGTGGAGTAGTTATTACATGATGGGTTGCAAGAGTGACAGAAGCTTAAACCCTAGTTTATGCGCTATTCCGTAAGGGACCGAATGGATCCAAAAGTTTAATGCTATGGTTAGAATTTATTCTTATTACTTTTCTCGTAGTTGCGGATGCTTGTGAGGGGGTTAATCATAAGTAGGAGGTTTGTTCAAGTAAGAACAACACGTAAGCACCGATCCACCCACATATCAAATTATCAAAGTAGCGCACGCAAATCAAACCAACATGTTGAAAGTGACTAGATGAAATTCCCGTGTACCCTCAAGAACACTTTGCTTACTATAAGAGACCGTTTTGGCCTGTCCTTTGCCTCAAAAGGATTGGGATACCTTGCTGCACTTTTGTTACTACTATCATTACTTGCTTGTTACAAATTATCTTGCTATCAAACTACTCTGTTACTCACAATTTCAGCACTTGCAGACACTACCTTGCTGAAAACCACTTGTCATTTCCTTCTGCTCCTCGTTGGGTTCGACACTCTTACTTATCTAAAAGAGCTACAATTGATCCCCTATACTTGTGGGTCATCAAGGCTATTTTCTGGCGCCGTTGCCAGGGAGTGAAGCGCCTTTGGTAAGGAAACATTTATATAGTGTGCTGAAATTTATTGTCACTTGTTACTATGGAAAACAATCCTTTGAGGTGTTTGTTCGGGGTATCTTCACCTCGACCGGAACCACAATTAGCTACCCCTCAACCTACTACACCTACTGAAAATATTTAATATGAAATTCCTTCGGGTATGATAGAACAACTGCAGCTAATCCTTATGCAGGAGACAGAACCGAACATCCTGATATGCACTTGATATATGTGGAACAAATTTGTGGATTGTTTAAGCTTGTAGGTTTACCCAGAGATGAAGTTAAGAAGAAGGTTTTCCATTTATCTTTGAAGGCAAAAGCATTGGCATGGTATAGGCTATGCGATGATATTGGAGCTTGGAATTGGAATCGATTGAAATTGGAATTTCACCAAATTTTTTATCCTATGCATCTAGTTCATCGTGATCGGAATTACATATATAATTTTTGGCCTCGTGAAGGAGAAAGTATCGCTCTAGCTTGGGGGAGGCTTAAATCAATGTTATATTCATGCCCCAATCATGAGCTCTCAAGAGAAATTATTATCCAGAATTTTTATGCTCGGCTTTCTCATAATGATCGATCCATGCTTGATACTTCTTGTGTTGGTTCTTTTATGAAGAAGACTATTGAATTCCGGTGGGACCCCTTTACAGTTCGGCAGGGAGAGAGGTATGCACAAAGAGAAGAACCAATGATTGACGCGGGGCTATTTTTACCCAGGTTCGAGCCGCTGATCAGCGTAAAACCCTACTCCTGCCTTGATTTATTGTCGATGTTCTTGAGCCCAGGCTCCAAGAGCACTCACGATGAACAGTGTGTTCAAAGAGCAGCTACACATGCAGAATGGGCCGGAAAAATCTTCCCCCTGTAGCAGTTGCCTTGGGCCTCCTTTTATATGCTCAAAGGGGCTTCCACAGTGGCAAAATGTACATACATTGAGGTGTAAAGTAGCTACAGGATCACCATACCTAACCACTAACGGATTAGGACGAATGCATTTAATGCACCGTGAGGTGTCCGTTTAGGTGTCTCACTTTCTTGGGGATGGAAAAAGGGGCCATCCCATCAGCACCGCTTAAGCTCTCCTCCACTGGCGCATCGCCATGCACCCATAGAGGGACCCAGGATGTCAGACCTGTTGCTGTGCTGAAGCGGTTGAATAGCTACAAGATCTAGCCGGGGCGCAAATCTTGCCGGGGCTGGATCTTGCCGGGACCGAATCTTGGCGGGTTTTGTGAGCCACCCCAGCAAGATCTTGCCGGGGGTCCAGACTTTAGTCTCCGAATCTTATTAACCCCTGACCTTTGATCCTTAATCTGAATGACTCCTTGTCAATCTCGCATTAATCTTCAATTATTCTCCCGGCAAGCCTTGCCGCGGGCTCGGCTACAACTGCCCGTGCACAAGTATGGGGTACTAACATCCCAGTACTTAGTACACCGACAGGAGCCCCCGGGCCTAGGCCATACACGAATGCGAGGCATTGTTGGGCTAGGCCCAAACAGTGCACGGGCACACGTGGCAGGGGATTAACTGCTTCGTAATGATTCTGCTTACTGTATCCCCCACTACGCGCATTAAATGCGCGACGTGGGGCGCGTGCGCTGAACGGCCGCGGCCGCAGCGCGCTTGCAGAGGCGTGTTCACATTGGGCAGTAAAAAGGCGGCCTCGCTCCTTCCATGTAAAAAGGAAACTGCAGAGGCGCGGCCTATTTACCCTTCCCCTCTTCTTCTCAATCTGAAATCCGCCATCGCCTTCCTTCTCTTGAACTCAGAGCGAAGCTTTCCCCATCCGCTCGCTGTTTCCATACCCGCCCATCCTCGGCCTCCGCCCTCGCAGTCGCCATGCCGCCCAAGACCAGCAAAGGCAAAGGCAAGGAGACGAAGGCTGACATTCCGGAGAGCGAGTTGGTGAAGATGTGGAAGAAATTTGTGGTCTTCGCCCCAACACTTGATGCAAGAACTCTGAAGCGCCGGTACCAGTGCATGTGGGCGAGGGAGACGCAAGCTCACCCCGCCACTCGCGTGATCCCAGGTGCCTGCTCTGAAAGTGGTCCTGATAGATACCGATTCTTCGTTGCTTACTTCTATTGCGGACTTTGTCCTCCCTTTTCTGATTTCTTCAATGATATCATGTACACATATGGCCTCCGCCTCCTTGATTTCACACCGAATGCCATAATGTGCATGTCAGTTTTTGCCCATCTTTGCGAAAATTTTGTCGGAGTACTTCCTAGTACCGCTCTCTTCCGCCACTATTTGTTTCCCTGTCTCCAAAAGGGGGAGGCCCTTTCTAGTTCTGTCGCCTGGATCCCAAGAGCTTGGAACAAAGAGATATATCCAGAGGGAGTTTACCGGAAAAAAATGGGACGAATGGCGGTCTGAGTGGTGCTGGATCAAAGAAGCAGATCCTCATCCGTTCTGTTCGCCACAACGGCAGAAGGTGGTTCGCGGCGGCGATTGGAGCGACCTTGCCGCGGAGGACGAGAGGCTCACGATCGCCACCACCAGAATACTTCGCCTGAAAGCTGCCGGGCTCACAATGGAGATGATCGCTTTTGATTTCCTCCGGCGCTGTATTGCCCCCCTTCAGAGTAGGGGAAGGCCAGCTTGGGAGTACCGGAACGCAGCAGATATCACGAGGCTGCGCCCTGGTCTGAATAATAACTTGACTGCTATGCAGCTTGGCGCTCTCCGTCAAAGGTTGCTCCAGCGCGACGACAAGCATCAACTACCGGCAAGGATTGTCCCCTTGTGCAACAATTCTGCTCTGGGGTCAATAATTGCCTTTATGCCTGTGTTCAATGCCCACGGTCTTGACGTGACCTGGGCTGAGCCAACCGAAGAGGAGGCGTAGAAATTCTTTGACAACTTGACGGAGAGAGCCGTCCGAGAAGAGGATGATCTCATTCGAGCCACCACCGGCGAGGAGGTGGCATATATCGCCACCAGGGTAGAAGAGGCAAATCTTGCCGCACAAGCTGGCATCAACGGTTTCATGGAGTGGGAATCCAATGACGCGGAGGTTGTGGTGGAAGAAAACCTTGCCGGGGAAGATAAAGTTGCCGGGGAGCAAAGCGGCGCAGCTGCCGAGAGCTCGTCCGGCGAAGAGGCGACCGAAGAAGAACCGCAGGAAGAGCTCCCAGCCCCGAAGAAGACGAAGCGTGTCCTTCGAAAGGCCGCGTCTGGCATCCCGGCAAGCCAGCCTTCTTCGAGCGGCGAGGCTCCCGGAAGAAGGCGACCGGCAAGGCCGCGGCACGGCAAGGAGTTCGTCAGCAACCTCCGCGGCGCGCGAGGCCTGCACCAGCGGCAAGCGCTGAGGTGGCAGGAGCGTCCCGCACCGCCGCACCGGAAGCTGAAGTGGCGAAATCACACCAACCTCCTGCCCCTGCTACAGCCAAACGGCCTAGGACCCCACCTTCGCCTCCCCACACAGACATCGCCACGGAGGTCGACTTCGACATCTCCGGGTTCAGTCCGGAGCAGGAAGAGGAAGAGTAAGTATCCTGTCATTACCTTCATCTTCCAAATTCTGGACCAATCTTATTGACTCGCTTGTTTCATCTTTGCAGCGATACAAAAATTTTGGCAGAGAGGATGGCGAAGAGGGCCAAGACTTCTACAGGTGACGTGCCCCTGGCAGGCTTTACAAGCGTGCCGGACACTATTACCATCAGCCCGGAGCTTAGCCCTCGACGCAGCCCTCAGCACAGCCCCCAGCGTGAGTTCATTACTCTTTTCTGTTGGCGAATGCTAAGGTTCCTGTTCTTGCCGCTGACGTCTTTTGGGTTTGCAGGAGAAGGACGGCAACGAGGGGAGTCGTCGGGCGATACCCTCGTCGTGCCGCCCACAAGCGCGTCTCCGGCAAGAGATTATACCGACGAGCCCATCCTGGAGAAGGGGGAGCCGTCAACCAAGGGCACTGGCACCTTATCCCCGGCAACCAAGGTTGCCGGGAGGGACGAGGCCATCTCCCAACGGCTCGATACAGGTAATCGATTGCCTTAGAGTGCTTGCTATTCCTTCCTTCATCTCTTTTTCTTTTGTATTCTTGAACTTCTATCTTGATCTCATTCTATTTCTCTTCTTTGTCCCTTAGAATTCCCTGTGATGGAACACTTGGACATCGATGCCGTCATCGAGGAGACCGCCAGGGATGCTGCCGCTGAAGCCGACAAGATCGCTGCCGGCGAAGCCGCCAAGACTGCACAGGAGGAACCCGCCAAGAAAACTGCTGATGAGAGCGACAAGGAGGCTGGTGGCCGCACTGACGGCATTCCTGCTGCAGGAGCGCCAGGCGCTACGCCGGCCACGGAGCCCCCAGCAACTGATGAGGCGGTTGCTGATGATCAACCGTCAACATCTCAAGTCCCCCCGTCAAGCAAATATCTGACGGTCGGCGAGAACCTGTTTATCAACTTGCCGGGGACGGCAAGTATTGGGGTACCAACTGAAGGAGAAGCTTTTGATGAAGATATCATCACTGCTGCAGGGCTTGAGATCGTCAACGAACCAAGTGTCAGTAGCAACAAATCTGAGGAAGACCAACTCCTTCAGGCCATGGGCGATAACTTCCGCAAACTCCAAGCTCTCCACCGCGCCAAGAAAGAGAAAGTAGATGCCAAGGGCGCAGTGGTCGAAGCGGCTGAAGCAGATTTCCAAAAGCGCGTCAGACAAACGCAAATTTGGTACGCCGAGGCCTATCAAGAGCTGACTGCCCATCGGGAGCAAGTGAGTCAAAGCTGGACGGAGCTCCTCTTGAAGCAATCCGACATGGAGAAAGCTCAAGAGGAAGCCACGCAAAGAATTGCTGCCGAAGATGCCCTTCTGACGGAGCGCCGCATTGCGTTGGATGCTCACGAGGAGGATCTTGCTGTGCGTGAGCAGGAGCTCGCCGCCAAGCTTCACAGCAAAGATGAAGAAATTGAAAAGCTTGCCGCGCGACGGACCCAGGAGCTGGAGCAGAAGCACAAAGAGGCGCTCGAAGCTCTAACTGCAGATCACGCCGGCAAACTCAAGGAGGCCGTCAATGCTGCCGAGGCCGCCAAGAATGAGCTGAGCGACAAGGTGAAGAGACTGGAAGTGGATCTTGAAAAACTCGGCAAGGAGCTCTCGACGCTCAAAGGCGACAGGGAAAAGACCCTCCACACCTTGGCGAAGATGCAAGTCGCCATGTCTGACAAGACCAAGCAGCTCTCTTCAGCCAATGACGCCATTGCCGATCTGAGGCTGAAACTGAGCACCCTGGAGAAGTCACTTGAGGATAGCAGAGCCCGCGAAAAGGCCCTGAGCAAGGATCTCCAAGACGAGAAGAACCTGCTCAAGAGCGCCGCCGCCGCCCAAGTTGACTATGAAAAGGGGGTGACAATCTAGACAGAACGCCTCATCGATGCTGCGGAGAAGCTCACGGCACAACTGGCATCCATGGGCCTGTCAAACTTCAGGTATTCTTCTAAGGACAGAATCTCTTCGAGTGCCAGGTTGACCATGTTCTTCGAGAGCATCATTGAGGCCTTGAAGCTACTTCAGTCCACCCGAGCAACCGAACTGGCCAATGAAACTTGCAAACTTTGCCGGGCCGTCCTCTGCAAGGTGCTCATCAAAGTGGCGTATAATAACCCCGGCATCGATCTCACCAACGTGCTTGGCCACTTGCCGAAGAATGCAGATCTCAAAGCGCTTGAGGAGCTTGTCGCGCCCATTCTTGAGAAGGTGGATTCGATCAAAAGAATCGAAGGCCAGCGTAGAGATTAGCCGTTCCACCTCTTCTCGCCGTCGCCATTCCATGCCAAAGACAATTAAGTCTTAAGTTAGAACTTCAGCAACTTATTAATGTAACATAACTCGCTTGTGTTTGAGTACATGCATGTTGTTCCCCTTGTCTGATTCCTTTATGTATGGATCTCACCCTACGCTTACTGAAAAACTTGCCGGTGCGGAACCTGCCGCGAGCGCTAGGTGCGGGACTTCAGCAGCCTGCTGGAGGTGCAGCGGCCGGCAAGACTCCTTGGCGTTCTTAGTGCAGCCACTTAAATCATTGAGCAGACTCGAAACAAAATAAAGGCGCAACTGATTACGACAAGGGTTCCTTCACGTGCAGGTTTTCCATACAAAAGTCGAAATCGTCTAAGGAAAACAACCTGATAATAAGAGAAACTTGCTCTAGGTTTTAAAACTTAGCTTTCTGTTGTTGTTCTTCCTCTGGTAAGATGCTGATTCTGAACATCGCCAACTGATACTCATACCTTCCTTCCCCCCGGCAAACGTGCACGCGAGGAATCCTTCTGTCTTTTGAGAAAAAGAAAGAAGAGAACATAAAGGTATGAAACCTTGGCGGTTCATTAGAACTTGCCGGGAACAAGCGTCATACAACATCTTAGACAAACATGCATATAAACATGGAAATCGATAAGGAAATGCACAACATTTAAACTTATTCATCTGTGCTCAGGGTCTGCGCCTGGCTTTGTACATAGGATTATATGCCTTGCCGGCAAAATTCGTACAAAAAAGGGGGGTTGCCGGGGGCCCCCGGCAACCGCGCCTCATGGGTAGAACTTGCGAAGATGCTCAATGTTCCAGGAATTGCTCACTGGGACGCCATCTTCGATCTCCAGGCGGACAGCGCCAGGCCTGGTGACTCGTACTACCCGATAAGGGCCTTCCCACTTTGGCGTCAACTTGTTTGAATTCTTGGCGGACTGAATCCGTCGAAGAACAAGGTCGCCTTCCTCAAGGCTTCGGGCGTGAACTTTGCGGCTATGGTGGCGACGCAAAGCTTGCTGGTAGCGTGCAGCTCGCACAGCAGCCTGAAGACGATCCCCCTCAAGGAGCAGAGCGTCATCTTGCCGCAGTTGCTCTTGCTCAAGCTCATCATAAGCGAGCACTCGAGGTGATCCGTATATGAGTTCCGTGGGGAGAACTGCTTCCGCTCCGTAGACCAGAGCGAAGGGTGTCTGGCCGGTGGCTCGATTTGGTGTCGTTCTGATTGACCAAAGAAGTGCCGGCAACTCATCAATCCAGCGCCTTCCACACTTTTTCAGCCTATCAAAAGTCCTGGTCCTGAGACCGCGCAACACTTCAGCATTAGCCATCTCCGCTTGGCCGTTGCTTCTTGGGTGAGCAATAGAGGCAAAACAAATTTTGCCGCCAAGGTCTTGGATGTACTGCATGAAGGTGCGACTTGTTAATTGCGTGCCGTTGTCGGTGATGATCCGGTTGGGTACACCGAAACGTCAAACTATCCCTTTGAAGAACTTGACGGCTGATTGTGCTGTCACCTTCCTCACGGCTTCCACCTCCGGCCACTTCGTGAACTTGTCGATTGCAACGTACAAGTACTCAAAGCCCTCGGTAGCACAGGGAAAAGGGCCCAGTATGTCGAGCCCCTAGACTGAAAAGGGCCAGGAGAGAGGGATTGTCTGAAGGGCTTGTGCTGGCTGATGTGATTTCTTCGAATGAAACTGGCACGCTTCACACTTGGTTACTAGTGCAGTTGCATCCTGGAGAGAGGTGGGCCAAAAGAAACCTTGCCGGAATGCTTTCCCGACAAGTGCTCTTGATCCTATGTGAGAGCCACATATGCCTCCATGTATCTCTGCCAACAGCTCTAGTCCATCCTCCCGAGGAATACACCTCAATTTCACACCGTTTGGTCTCCTTCTGTACAGGACATTGTCGACGAACTTGTACATGGCAGACCGACGGGCTACTCTCTCCGCTTCTTCCTGTTCTTCAGGGAGTTCTCCTATCTGAAGGAAATGGACAATGTGCTGCGCCTGTGCCGCAGCTTGGGGCTCGACAGCTAGGACTAAAGGTATTTCCTCCGCCAAGGGAACATTCGTCTCGACAGCGAAAGCACAAGGTTCTACTGGAGCCTATTGTTCCCCGGCAGGCTTGTCGTTGATCCTGGCAAGTTCCTTGCCGGCGGCTTCAGGGAGCTCTGCCGGAAAGTACTATCCAGAATTTAACTTTTTTCTCTTTTCTTGCCGCATTGATGGCGCTATAGATGGTTGAGTTAAACGGAGCACAAAAGTCCCTGGTTCCACAGGCAACTTGAGGGCAGCGCGCTTTGACAGGTCGTCAGCAATGCTGTTGTCGGCACGAGGAATGTGCTTCATTTGTAGACCGTCAAAACGCTCTTCCATTTTCCTCACCTCATCCACATAAGCTTGCATCAATGGACTCTGATAATCTATGTTGATCTGTCTGACAACAAGCTGCGAATCGCCTTTGATGATGAGCTTCTTGATACCAAGGTCTGCCGCGATCCTGAGATCGGCAAGCAGGCCTTTGTACTCCGCAGTGTTGTTTGTTGAACTCTCCTGGGGAAAATGCATCTGGATTACATACTTGAGGTGCTCTCCGGTGGGTGCGACAAGCAACACGCCAGCACCGGCGCCTTGCAGCAAAAAAGCCTCGTCAAAGTACATAACCCACTCTTGGTCAACTTCCTTGCCGGGGAGAATTGTTTCTTGAACTTCTTCATCTGGCGTTGGGGTCCATTCCGCAA
Organism: Thinopyrum elongatum; assembly: GCA_011799875.1. NCBI lineage: Eukaryota > Viridiplantae > Streptophyta > Magnoliopsida > Poales > Poaceae > Thinopyrum > Thinopyrum elongatum. The sequence goes on from CM022301.1 coordinate 108,449,583, forward strand.
TGAACTCCACCAAGGCCCTGCTCTGAATTGTTGAAGTGCTTTCGAACTTGAGGCCAAAGCTCGACAACTCCAGTGCCCACTCCACAATCCTGCCGGTTGCCTCTGGATTTCGCAAAATTCGTTGCAACGGAAAGCGAGTGACGACAGTGATTTCATGTGCTTGAAAATAATGGCGCAGCTTCCTCGAGGCCATAAGGAGGCCGAAGAGCAGCTTCTGCACGCCAGAATATCTTGACCTAGCCCCTTGTAAAAGAGAGCTAACAAAATAAACTGGGCGCTGCACCACCTTTTTCTTTTGCACCAGCTCTTCTGACTGCGCAGATCCTGTCTTGCCGGGATCAATCCTTGTCGGGGAAGATATTGCCGCGTCGCTTGGCGGTCCCGCCGCTGGTGTTGCTTCCTCGTCAGCTTCTCTCTGCGCCACTAATGCAGCACTAACCACTTGATTTGTTGTCGCTAAATATAGCAACAGCGGTTCTTGTGGTTTAGGTGCAACTAGTGTTGGCGGAGAGGAAATGTATTTCTTTAAATCTTGCAGCGCGGCCTCCGCTTCCGGAGTCCATTTCATTGGACCTGCCTTTTTCAAAATTTTGAAAAAAGGCAGGGCGCGCTCAGCAGATTTGGAAATAAACCTGCTTAGGGCAGCAACACAGCCGGCCAGACGATGCACATCTTTGACACGTCTTGGCGCTTCAATCTGCTCAATAGCTTTGATCTTGTCGGGGTTTGCTTCGATCCCGCGTTGAGATACAAAGAACCCGAGAAGTTTGCCAGAAGGAACACGAAACACTCACTTCTCAGGATTGAGCTTCAAATTGATCTTGCGCAGATTTGCGAATGTTTCTTCTAGACCTTGTATGAGCGTCGCCTTGTCCTTGGTTTTGACTACTATGTCATCCATGTAGGCCTCCATATTTCTATGGAGCTGAGGCTCAAAACCAATTTGGACCGCTCTCGCAAATGTAGAACCAGCACTTTTCAACCCGAAAGGCATTCATATGAAACTATATGTACCACATGGGGTGATAAATGCGGTCTTTTCTTCGTCTTCTTTCGCCATAAAAATCTTGTGATACCCTGAGTAGGCATCAAGAAATGACAGTAGATCACAACCAGCGGTGGAGTCAACAATCTGGTCGATGCGCGGCAAGGGAAAAGGATCTTTTGGGCAGGCCCTATTGATATTTGTATAATCAATACACAGCCTCCATTTCCCATTCGCCTTGCGCACTACAACCGGATTGGCCAACTAGGTTGGGTGAAGCACTCCTCTGACCAGTCCTGCCGCTTCCAACTTTCTGATTTCTTCGGCGATGAATTCTTGCTGCTCCAAGGCTTGCTTCCTGACCCTCTGCTTGACGGGCCGTGCGTGAGGACAGATAGCAAGGTGGTGCTCAATTACCTTCCTGGGAACACCGGGGATGTCAGACGGTTGCCATGCAAACACGTCAACATTCTCCCGCAAGAAGGCAATGAGCGTGCTTTCCTATTTGTCATCTAGGGTGGAACTTATGGTGAAAGTTCCTCCCGTTTCATCCTCCCTGACGAGCACCTTCTTGGTTTCTGGCGGAGCAACCTTAGATTTCTTGTTCTTGCCGGTGGAACTCTCTGGTGCGTCCTCAACGGAAGCGCAGCACTCCGGAGAGGTGCGCTTGCCGGAGTTCATGCCAAGGTTCTTGCCGGTCTTCTTCTTCCCCCCGGGAGTTCCAGCGGCAGGAGCAGATGGCTTGACGGCAGGTGCTGCAACTGCTTCCCAGTAGAGTTGGTCGGCACAAATGAGCGCATCCTTCTTGTCGGAGTGGACAGTGATGACGCTCAATGGCCTGGGCATCTTCAACACATTATATGCGTAGTGTGATGCCGCCATAAAGTTTGCTAGCGTGGGGCGGCCAAGGATTCCATTGTATGACATAGGAATCTTGGCGACATCAAACACCACCTTCTCTGTTCTATAGTTGAACTCGCTACCAAATGTTACCGGTAGTGTAATCTTACCCCTTGGCTGAGTCCTTCCTGGATTGACCCCTTGAAACGAGCCCGTTTCCTCGAGATCTTCATCGGGAATTTGGAGCCTCTTAAGCACATCTAGCGAAATCAGGTTCAGCCTGGCTCCACCATCAACTAACATTTTCGTCACCTTGAGGTTGCGGATTGTTGGTGAAACCAGCAACGGCAAGCAACCGACCGCAGTTGTGCGATCAGGGTGATCCTCGGCGTCGAAAATGATAGGCGTGTTGGACCATTTCAGGGGCCTACATGCATCGAGCGATGGCTCCGTTGCATTAACTTCTCGCACCCACTGTTTAAGTCGACGGTGGGAAGAATGCAATGAGGCGCCCTCGTCGATACACATAGCCTCTGTGGCTTTCTGAAATTCTTGCTCACTGGACTCATCATCCTCTCCATCGTCATCATCACCTTCCTCTTTGTCGCGGCCTCGAGCGGGCCTTTCCCTTTGTTGTTTGGCCTTGCCGCGGCGACCCCCTCGGCCCCCGCGCTTCTTGCCGGATCCCTCAGCACTGTCTTGGGCTTTCTCCTTGTCTCGCTTTTCATATTCAGCTCTCTGCCTCTCGACAAGTTGCTCAAGTTGCCGGCAGTTCTGGAGATCGTGGCCCTTGGTGCGATGGATCTTGCAATACTGCTTGCCGGAGTTTTCCGACTTGTCTTCAGCCACCAAGGCTTGGCAGGAGATGCACCCGGCAAGTTCCTTGCCGGGATTGTCAGCCCTGGCCTTCTTGGTGGCGCTGGGGTTGCCGGATTCCTCGACAGCAAGCACGGCCTTGCCCTTGCGCTTCTTGTTCCGCCGCCGATTTTTCCTTTGTGGGGTTGCGACATCTTCCTCCGATTCGCCCCCTGCGCCAACAGCTTCACCGGGGAGTTTCCTCCCTTCTTCAGCTTGAGCGCACTTGTCAGCCAAGGCGTAGAGCTCGACAATACTCCTGACTTTGTTCATCGCCAGCTCTTCCCGCATTTTGCGGTTACGCACGTTCTGATGAAACATGCTCACGACAGCGGCAGGGTGAACGTCAGGAATATTGTATTGTACTCGACTAAATCTCTGCATGAATTTGCGCAGGGTCTCGCCCTCCCTCTGAGGGATGATGTGCAAATTGCTCTCTTGGCCAGGAGCTTGATGGCCTCCAACAAAGGTGCCAACAAACTGATGGCACAGATCTGACTAGGAAGAAATAGAATTCTCCGGCAGATGCATCAACCACGACCTGACGTTGGGTTTAAGCACCAACGGGAAGTAGTTGGCAAGTATCTTGTCGCCTCGGCCCCCGGCAGCCTGCACCCCAATGGTGTAGATGCTCAGGAACTCTGAGGGATGAGTCTTGCCGTCATATTTCTCCGGGATCTCTGGCTTGAAGTTTCAGGAATTGGGCCACTGGACTTGCCGCAGCTCACGGGTAAATGCTGGCGTCCCTACCTCGTAGGGCAAGTCGACCGCATCTCCTGGCGCAGGCTCGTCGACAGCGGGCCCTGCGTGCTTATCTGATTGATAGCACGCTTCCCGTCGCCGCTCGATGGTGGTCCGAGCGTCCTCTTTGCTTCGTTTCTGGAGAACTTGATGCTGATCGCGGCACATCCGTGGATCGGACGATGCCGTGGAATCATCATCACGGCCATCAGTCCGCCGGGTCATCGACTGCCGCTGGTGTCGCGGAGGGGAGTGCATTGTGGTTGCACCACCTCTGGTCTTCTCCACATCGGCTCGCGCCGGATCAATGGACCGCGGCCGCGAGGGCCCGGCCTCTTGTGGCCCATCTTTGTTGGCGAAGCCGATGAGGCTCTGGATGGTAGCTCGCCACTCCTCCATCTTCTCGGGAGCAGGAGGAAAATCAAGGAGCAGCTGCGCACGTGCCAAGGCTTCCGCCGGCGTAGGCGGCGGCGACTGGTGCGATGTACGTGAGGTGCTCTGACTCCTAACAACATTAGAAGGAGCACCATCACGATCACGCGACCGCGCGCCACTCCCGCCAGCAGCTTGGCGTGCATGCTGAGCCTGCACACCTCGGGATTGATGCGCAGAGGCCCTCTCGTGGAGACGTCCTGAACCACCAGCCCCATGGCGTTGCTCATCGCGCACAACCTGAGAAGGCTGCGTCGCTTGCGCCGGCGCGGGAGCCCCAGAAGGCGTCCTCCGGTCTCTAGAGCTTGTTGCACCGCCCATAGGCAACACAGCTCTGTCCCTAGATCCAGCGGCGTGCGGATTGTCGCCGCCGCCGCGAATGACTCTACTCGCCTGGCTTGGATCGCCAGAACGTCATGGAGGCTCTAAGCCTCTTCCTTCCGCATCCGCGCCGTCACCTGTACGCGAGGGCACAGGCAGAGCGGACATGGATGGTTGCGCCATTGCGGCGCTCTTCTTCTTGGGTGGCATGATGATGAAGATGATGAAGAAACTAAGGTGCCGATCACTAGATCAGGTTCGCACAACCTCAACTCTCCCTACCTGGCGTGCCAAAGATGTCGGCATTCGACACCTATGGGATCTCAAGGGACCCCTTTACAGTTCGGCAGGGAGAGAGGTATGCACAAAGAGCAGAACCAATGATCGACGCGGGGCAATTTTTACCCAGGTTCGGGCCGCTGATCAGCATAAAACCCTACTCCTACCTTGATTTATTGTCGATGTTCTTGAGCCCAGGCTCCAGGAGCGCTCACGATGAACAGTGTGTTCAAAGAGCAGCTACACATGCAGAATGGGCCGGAAAAATCTTCCCCCTGTAGCAGTTGCCTTGGGCCTCCATTTATATGCTCAAAGGGGCTTCGACAGTGGCAAAATGTACATACATTGAGGTGTAAAGTAGCTACAGGATCACCATACCTAACCACTGACGGATTAGGACGAATGCATTTAATGCACCGTGAGGTGTCCGTTTAGGTGTCTCACTTTCTTGGGGATGGAAAAGGGGCCATCCCATCAGCACCGCTTAAGCTCTCCTCCACTAGCGCGTCGCCACGCACCCACAGAGGGACCCAGGATGTCAGACCTGTTGCTGTGCTGAAGCGGTTGAATAGCTATAAGATCCAGCCGGGGCGCAAATCTTGCCGGGGCTGGATCTTGCCGGGACCGAATCTTGGCGGGTTTTGTGAGCCACCCCGGCAAGATCTTGCTGGGGGTCTAGACTTTAGTCTCCGAATCTTATTAACCCCTGACCTTTGATCCTTAATCTGAATGACTCCTTGTCAATCTCGCATTAATCTTCAATTATTCTCCCGGCAAGCCTTGGTGCGGGCTCGGCTACAACTGCCCGTGCACAAGTATGGGGTACTAACGTCCCAGTACTTAGTACACCGACATTGACTCTGAGATAGTAGACTCCTTTTGTGAATCATTTGCTCACTACAAAAAAAGACACATCCTTGACATTTTGGGCCGAACGAATTTTTTTCTGTCATGCTTATGACACTTCTATGACGATAATTGTGACAAAACCCTGTATCATCGTAGATGTGGTGGGCTCCTACTTCTATGACAAGAAATCATGACAGAAAATGGGCTTTTCATCCTGGGCGGGACAGAGACGCAGCTGCATGACATTCTTTGGGCCATCCATGACGGAAAAAAATGTGGTAGAAGCGAGGGCGAGGAAAATATCGGGGAGTTCCTGGTTACGGTGGGTGGTCGGGGCCGAGCGATGCACGGAGGATTGCGCGTTTCTCTCGTACACGTACGGGTGTGTGTGCGAGGCGTTGCGCTCTAACTGAACCCGAGTGAGGCGTTGGGCTCTAACTGAACCTGAGCGATTGCACTAGCTACGTTAATGAACCCCGATCGATCCCTTGCTGTTAACTGAACCGGAGTGATTCCTTCGCTACTGCTGCTAACTGAAGCCGAGCGATGCTGCCTCTTGATTAACAGTGAGCGTTGTTGGGGGGGTTGGATGAACAGTTTCCGGTGGGGGGGTGGATGAACAGGACCCCGTGGTAGTAGAGGCCGTTGCCGCTGGATGAACAGGACCCCGTGGATGGCTGGATGAATAGGACGTCCCCATGGAGAGCTGCCTCGTCGACCTCCTCGGCAAGCTTGACATCGCCGACGAGCCGGCCTCCGACCTGGAGTCCATTGGCTCCACTGATCCGCCTGTCAACATGATCATCGACACCGACGCCGCGCCCTCTAACGCCTTTCCCGATCATGTGGTGATTGTCGACGACCCGCTTCCCCTTGCGGACAGCAGCGCCAGCACCGTCACGGAGGTGCTGGTCATCAGCCACGATGGAGCCTCAGATGGGGCCGGCCAGGACCCGCTGCAGGCGGCAGTGCGGAACTTGTCCGCACCCATAGCGGCAGACACTAACGGCGCGAGATCGACCACGCTGTAGGCGGCACGCAGGCTGCTGGCGAGCCTAGTCGCGTGGGCACGGTCCAACAACGCGGCGCGGCCATTGCCAGCATGCTGGGGCCGACCGCCCAGTTTACGCCACACCTATGGAGAACCTACACGCTGCCCAGGCGGCAGCAGACGAGTTGGAGCACCTGGAGGGCAACAAGCAGCGCTGCATGACGGCGCGCATCCAGCAGCTCCTCAACGCGGCACGCACGCAGCAAGAAGCTCGCCGCCGAGTGCTGGAACCCGGCACCCAAGCCGAAGATCATCTCCCCCACCAAGATCAAGGCGCGACATCCCGGATGCCGATAGGCGGCGCCCGCGACAGACGAGACCAAGAGCCGGCTGCTAGCCGCAGCCGCACACGCATCACCATTGAGCGCGACCAAGATGGCCGCCCACGAGCAGTGGAACGACGGGGTGAGCGCCAGCCTCCCCCGCGCAGGGAGAGGCGTGCCTCCCCGCCACCTGTTGAGCATCCGACTCTCGGACGCCGACTGGGCCCCCGTGAGGAGATCGGAGAGAACGACGCCTGCCATCGGATCGATCGACTCGCTCGATCCGTGGCGCTAGAAGAAGAAGACGCAATCGGCCCGGCCTGCTTCGGCCCCGCATTCGCGACGAGCCTTTTCCCAAAGGGTTCTCGCTCCCCAGAGACACCCCCAAGTACAATGGATCCGTGAAGCCGGAGGACTGGCTGGTGGACTACTCCACAGCCGTCAACATAGCAAACGACAACAAGCGCGTTGCCATGAAGTACGTCCCGCTCATGCTCCAGGGCACAGCTCGGACCTGGCTGAACAGCCTCAAGCCTTACAGCGTCAACAGCTGGGTAGATTTCACCGAAGCCTTCATCTACAACTTCACCAGCACCTACAAGCAGCCGCCCAAGCCCCGCCAGCTCTCCATGTGCGTCCAAGGCCCCACCGAGCCCGCCCGTGACTACCTGACTCGCTGGGCCAAGTTGCGCAACTCCTATGAAAGGGTGCACGAGGTGCAAGCCATCGAATACTTCACCGCCGGGTGCCGAGAGGGCACCTTGCTCAAGCACAAGCTCCTCTGTGATGAGACGACCACGCTGGATGAACTCCTGAGCGTGGCGGACAAATATGCCACGGACGACTCCTCCATGAAGTCAGAGATTCGGGTCGACGTGTCCGGGAAGGTGGCTCCGCCTGCTTCGCACACTCCGGCTGGTGATTCCAGCCGGCGATAGCAGCCGAACGACAACAAGCGCAAGGGCCAGCAGCCGGCTTCCAACAGCCGACAGGTGGCAACAGTCGAAGACCAGCAGCCGGAGGGACAACCCGGCCCCAAGTGCCAGCAGGGCGGCAAGCCTGCTTGGTTGCCCGCCTTCTCCTACGAGCAAACCCTTGATGCTCCCTGCAAGTTCCACAGTGGCGTGAAGCCGTCCAACCACACCACCCGGAAGTGCCACTGGCTTGTTTGAATTGCTAAGGGCGAATGCCTGTCTACGCCGCCAACTGGTCTGCCGCTCCGCCTCCGCCTCCCCAGCAGCCGGCGGCCCGACTAGTCGGCGCCATTCAAGACGAATTCCCTGAAGAACACGGTGCCTATGTCGTCTTCACTAGTGTGGCCGATGACAAGCACAGTCGACGGCAGCAGCATCGAGAGGTGAATGCTGTTGCATCAGAAGTCCTAGAGTTCATGCACTGGTCTGAGAAGCCCATTAGTTGGAGCCGAGCCAACCACCCGGAGGTGATGCCTTCCCCGGGTTCCTACGCATTGGTGCTGGAATCAACCTTCCCAACGGAGAGGCGGGACTCCCGTTTCTCCCGGATTCTGATAGATGGCGGTAGCAGCATCAACATTCTCTACCGTGACACCATGGAGAAGTTGGGCATCAGAGAGAAGCAGCTGCAGCCCAGTCGGACCGTCTTCCACGGCATAGTACCCGGCCTGTCCTGCTCTCCAATCGGGAAGATCAAGATAGATGTTCTCTTTGGAGATAAAGATCACTTTCGCCGAGAGCCAATCTGGTTCGAGGTAGTCGACCTGGAAAGCCCCTACCACGCGCTCCTGGGCAGGCCGGCTCTAGCCAAGTTCATGGCAGTGCCTCATTATTCCTATCTCAAGATGAAAATGCCGGGTCCCAAGGGCATCATCACCATCACCGGCGACTACAAGAAGTCGGCCGCATGTGCCGCCGCCAGCAGCCGGATGGCCGAGTCCCTTGTCATTGCTGAAGAGAAGCAGCTCCTTGACCGGGTTGTTGCCATGGCCAGCAAGCAGCCAGACCTGTCGCCAGACCCCAAGGAGTCAGAGACCCAGGGCTCCTTCCAGCCGGCCAAAGATACCAAGAAGATCCCCTTGGACCCAGAGCACCCGGAGAAGTTCGCTGTCATAGGGGCCAACCTTGACAGCAAATAGGAAAGCGAGCTCATCGATTTCCTCCGTGAGAATCGGGACATCTTCGCATGGTCTCCCAAGGACATGCCGGGTGTTCCGACGGATTTCGCCGAGCACAAGCTAAATGTCAGGTCGGATGCAAAGCCGGTCAAGCAACCCTTACGCCACCTGTCAGAAGAAAAGAGAAGAATTGTTGGTGAAGAGATCGTCCGTCTGCTGGCAACCGGCTTTATCATGGAAGTATTTTTTTCTTGAATGGCTTGCCAACCCAGTCCTTGTACTGAAGAAGAACAACAAGTGGCGCATGTGCATAGACTACACCAGCCTCAGCAAAGCTTGCCCCAAAGATCCGTTTGCTCTGCCCCGGATAGATCAGGTGATTGACTCCACAGCCGGATGCGAGCTGCTGTCTTTCCTTGATGCCTACTCTGGCTACCACCAGATCAAGCTGAACCCGGCCGATCGGCTGAAGACCGCCTTCATCACACCATTCGGAGCCTTCTGCTACCTGACCATGACATTCGGCTTGAGAAATGCCGGTGCCACTTTTTAGCGTTGCATGCAGAAGTGCCTCCTCAAACAACTCGGCAGGAATGCCCACGTCTATGTAGATGATATTGTGGTGAAGACGGAGAAGCGAGGCACCCTCCTGGAGGATCTCAAGGAAACCTTTGACAATCTACGCCGTTTTCAAATCAAGCTCAACCCAGAGAAGTGTGTCTTCGGAGTCCCAGCCGGCCAGCTCCTTGGTTTCCTTGTCTCAGAAGGCGGCATCGAGTGCAACCCTGTGAAGATCAAGGCCATTGAGCAGATGGAGAGACCTGCCCGACTGCGTGACGTCCAGAAGTTCACTGGTTGCTTGACATCCATTAGCCGCTTCATCAGTCGGCTCGGCGAGAAGGCTCTTCCCCTGTACCAGCTAATGAAGAAAACCACTCACTTCGAGTGGAATGACAAGGCGGACGAGGCTTTCCTCCAACTCAAGAAAATGCTGACTACGCCGCTTGTCCTGGCGGCTCCGGCTGCTAAAGAGCCCATGCTCCTCTACGTCGCCGCCACCAGCCGGGTGGTCAGTATTGTCATTGTGGTGGAGCGCCCAGAAGACGGCAAGGCACAGCCGGTCCAGAGGCCCGTGTACTACCTGAGTGAGGTGCTGCCGGCCTCGAAGCAGAACTACCCCCACTACCAGAAGATGTGCTATGGCGTGTACTTTGCTGCCAAGAAACTCAAGCCATACTTTCAAGATCGCCCCATCATGGTTGTCTGCATCGCACCACTTGCCAAGATCATAGGCAACAGAGATGCTTCAGGCCGGCTGGCCAAATGGGCCATCGAGCTGGCCCCCTACACCATCTTCTACCAGCCACGCACCGCCATCAAGTCCCAAGCACTGGGCGACTTCCTTGTCGACTGGGCCGAGACCCAGTACCTGCCGCCAGCACCGGATTCCACTCATTGGCGAATGCACTTTGATGGCTCGAAGATGCGCACCGATCTGGGAGCCGGCATCGTCCTCACCTCTTCAAAAGGCGACAAGCTCAGATACACGCTGCAAATTCACTTCACCACCTCCAACAACATGGCCGAGTACGAGGCGCTCGTACACGGACTCGGGCTGGCCAAGGAGATTGGCATCCGCCGGATTCTGTGCTACGGCGACTCGGACTTGGTGGTCCAGCAGTCGTCAGGCGACTGGGATGCCAAGGATGCAAACATGGCGAGCTACCGTTTCCTCGTCCAGCAGATCAGTGGATACTTTGACGGGTGCGAGTTCCTTGACGTGCCACGGGCCGACAACGAGCAAGCAGATGCCCTGGCACGGATTGGCTCCACCCGCCAAGCAATACCAGCCGGTGTCTCCCTCCAGTGCCTCCGCAAGCCGTCTAACAAGACTTCACCGGAATCAGAGTCCATCTTCGTGCCGGCTGCTCCCGGAATAGTCGGATCCGACTCGGGGGCTGCAGCGGCCGGCCCGGGGATTTCGGCAGGCGGCTCAGGGACTGCTGCAGTCGCACCCGGCCCGGGGACTTCAGAACCAGGCCCGGGGGCTGCAACAGCCGGCCCGGGGACATCGACAGGCTGCTCGGGGACTGCAGCAGTCGCACCCGGCCCGGGGACTTCAGAACCCGGCCCGGGGGCTATGGCAGTTGGCCCGGGGACTTCAACGACGCAAGCGGCAGCCGACTCCAACCCGCTGCCTCCCAGCCCAACCGCCTTGATCCCAGTGGCCGTGATGATAGTGGTCAAACCACCATCTTGGGCTCAGCCCATCCTCAACTTCCTAGTGAGCGGAGAGCTACCAGCCGACGAGATTCTGGCCCGGCAAGTGCAACGCCGAGCGGCAGCATACACGATAGTAAACAGAGAGCTCGTTAGGCGCAGCGTCACTGGTGTTTTCCAGCGTTGCGTAGAGACAGAGAAGGGCAAGGCAATCCTCAAAGATATCCACCAAGGCGAGTGCGGCCACCACGCGGCCTCAAGATCCCTTGTCGCCAAAGCTTTCCGCCACGGTTTCTTCTGGCCGATTGCTTTGGACGACACCAAAGACCTGGTCAAAAAGTGCAAAGGGTGCCAAAAATTTAGCTCCAAGCAACATCTGCCGGCTTCTGCACTCAAGACCATCCCCCTCACTTGGCCATTTGCCGTCTGGGGGTTGGACATGGTGGGCCCATTAAAGACAGCACGCGGTGGCATGACCCATCTGCTTGTCGCCGTGGACAAATTCACAAAGTGGATTGACGCGAAGCCAATCAAGAAACTGAATGGTCCGACTGCTGTGACTTTCATCGCAGATATCACCGTCCGATATGGCATACCACACAGCATCATCACCGACAATGGCACAAATTTTGCCAAAGGCGCCTTGGCCCGTTTCTGCGTGACGCAAGGCATCCGACTGGACTTAGCGTCCGTTGCCCATCCGCAGTCAAACGGTCAAGTCGAGCGAGCAAACGGCCTCATCCTGTCCGGCATCAAGCCCCGACTGGTCGAGCCTCTGGAGCGCTCGGCCGGCTGCTGGATCGATGAGCTGCCAGCCGTCCTCTGGAGTCTGCGCACCACGCCGAACAAGTCAACCGGCTTCACGCCCTTCTTCCTTGTGTACGGGGCCCAGACCTTCATCCCAACTGACATAGAGTTTGACTCACCTCGCGTCACCATGTACACGGAGGCGGAGGCGAAGGAAGCATGAGAAGACGGTGTCGATCTGCAGGAAGAGGGCCGGCTGTTGGCACTCAGCCGGTCCGCAATCTACCAGCAGAGTCTGCGCCGCTACCACAGCCGGAAGGTCAAGCCATGATTCTTCCAAGAGGGAGACCTTGTGCTCCGGCTGATCCAGCGAATAGCCGGCCAGCACAAGCTCTCGACCCCTTGGGAAGGGCCCTTCATCATTAGCAAAGCCTTGGGCAATGACTCCTACTACCTGATCGACGCACAGAAGCCCAGGGCACGCAAGAGGGACGATTCCGGCAAGGAAACATAGCACCCATGGAACGCAAATCTTGTTCGAAGATTTTACAGTTAAAGCAGTATGTACCATGCTACCTTTTGTACTAAGGGCAAAGACATCAGGGTCCCTCGAGGAGAACTCGAGGACTACCCTTTTTATCTATATGATAAGATCTATGCCTGTGAATGTGTTATTTCATTCCTCCGCCCAGCACCGAGTTTGACCAGTCGGCCCGGGGGCTTGCCGCCTTGTACTATGTTGACGCCACCTGCAGTCGGACAAGTAGTGTGCCGGCATCTAAGCCCTCTCTTGCCTTAAGCCGCAGCTCGCAGAGCAACTGTTCGGCTGGCAAGAGCTAAAGGCAGGAAATGGTGCTCACACGAAAAATGGCTAAGGAAAAAAGCGTCAATATGGGCCAAGTTGGCTTCTCACCTCACCGTCCGGCTGCTGAGCACCCGGCTGGCCGACTTCTCACTTAACTTGCTACGTTCTAAGCGGCCGAAGTACTTGTCTTTCCAAATGGCCAAGTACCTGACCCAGCCACAGACCGCAGAGCGGCTGTATGGTTGGTAGGGTGGCAGCCAAGGAAGACGGCAAGGGAAAAAGCCAAAATAGAACAGAAAAGCAAGGCAAGTCAGAACCCAGCAAAGCACAACTTGTGCGAATAAAAATAATTTACACAGCAAGGCTCATAGCCAGAGTTCAACAGAGTTTGAATAGACCCCCAGTGGGTGGAATTGTGCGAATTTAATATACTTGTTCAAAAGATTACAAGAACAGGAAAAGATAAGGTGGCCGCCTAGGCCAAAGGAGCAGCAGGTGGATCCGACAGGCCGGCCGAGGCCGCGGCGCTGGGTGGTGGAGCGGTCGACTGGCTGGTCTCTGCTTGATCGGCACCGGTAGAAGTCGGCGCAGTGTCGCGTGGCTCGCTAGTCGAGGCTTGGTCAGGCTCAGGTTGGCCGTCCGCTCCGTCTTCTGGCGCGGCGTCCTCATCGCCCTCGTCTTCTTCGTCCTCGCCCTCGTCGGAGGAAGCGATCTCCTCCGCCGGGTCATGTCCGAACCAGTTCGGCGGCACCTCGGCGCCCTCTTCGTCCATCTCAGGAACGAAGACGGCGCTGTTGGTGTACTCGGCGAGTGCCGCCGCGCGCTGAGTGAGTGCGCGGTCCACCGCCACCATATCCGGTCTGGCTTCCTGATGGAAAGTGGCCAGCTGGGATAGATCCAGCCCAGGATACCACGCCTTGGCGAACTCCAAAGCCTTCTGCGCACCCGCCCAAGCCGCAATGCCCTTCCAAGCCTCGAAGCGGCCGACTGCTACCTCCAGCCAGTCGGCAGTCCGGCTGGGGGTGTGTGGGACTTGGGTGTTGGGCCAGAGGGTGGTCAGCACCTGGGTCCCGACGCGCAGAAGACGGTGAAGCTGGCGGTGAGCTGGCTGCAGGCGCGCCTTGATGGCCAGAAGCTGCTCATTGAGGTTCCGAGGCGCGTTGGGCGGGATGTCCACTCTAACCCTCCTACGCTGCTCACGCTGCGCCTCGATGGCCTGGCTAATGGCGACAAAGTGACCGGGAAAGTATTCTGCACAAAAGAAGATCAAAGATTAGAAGCCGAAAGATGACTTCTGCAGCAGTCGGCGGCTGCTCAAAGAAAACAAGAGAAGGGGGACTTACCATCAATCATGTCCTCGATCTTGTCATAGCCATCGGTGAGAAATTTCTCCTTCTCGGCCCAGTTCGAGCGCAGCATCTCGAACTCGGCCGTGAGGAAGTCTTCGCGTTCCTTCAGCTTTCGGAGCTCCGCCTTGTGCCGATCCGCCTGGTCCGCCAGCTCCTTAGCCAGTCGGTCGCGATCCTGGGCGCCGTGCTGCACTCCTCCTCCTTGGTGCGCAGCGCGGTTTGGACCTCGCCATGGCACTGCTGCAGTTCGGCGGCTGCCTCTGCAAAGACAAGAAAGAAAAGACATCAACAATCAATAAAGACAAGTGGTTGCCGGGAGATCCGGCCCGACTGCTCAGCAGTCAGCCCGAATCTCGGGGACTACACCCATCGGGTACGCTGACGCGCCCCCGTGAGAAAGAAGACGGAGTGCTTACTCCGACTCTGCGCCAAGTCGCTCGTCCGCTTGGCCAACTCCTAGACTTGAGAGTTGAAGCCGGCCACGCGGATGTTGTGGTAATCCTGCAATGAAGACAACAGAAGAAAAATAAGTTAGCAATCGGAACTTACCTAGAAGTTCCAGGCCGCCTGCTCAGCGCCGGCCCGGAACTCGGGGACTACACCCAGTGGGTGCGCTGGCGCGCCCCCACGGAAGATCACAAGAATCAAAAAACAAGAAATAAGAAGATCACAAGAACTCCTGCGTGTACTACTGGAGAGCGGCGCCCTGGGCCTGGAGCCGGGCCTGGACGTCCTGCGCGGCCGTGTTCAAAACAGCCGTTCCGCCCCCAAGCGTCCACTCCAGCGGGGCGGCGCTTGTGGCCTCGGCGTCACGGGCCGACGAGCTGGCGGCCTCGGTCCCTAGTGGCCGCGGCGCTGAAACTGCCTTCTCCGCATGCCGGCGAACCGGAGTGCGGACCGCAGGAGTTGGACCTGTCACCACTAATTCGCCGCCATTTGGCGGCACCAACAGCGCGACAGGCCAGCTGATCTGGGCATCAGCAGCCGGCGCGTGCGGGGGTATCTCCGCCCCCAAGATGACGGGGTCGCCCCCTCTCCCGTCCAAGACCGGCTGGTCGGCGCCGGCCTCTCCTGTCGGCACCTGGACTTCCGGCACCGGCTGTTCCGCGTGCTGTGGGCTGATGTCTACTACGCAACTTTATTCTTGTAGACTCGTGTTGGGCCTCCAAGCACAGAGTTTTGTAGGACAGTAGCAATTTTCCCTCAAGTGGATGACCTAAGGTTTATCAATCCGTGGGAGGTGTAGGATGAAGATGGTCTCTCTCAAGCAACCCTTCAACCAAATACAAGAAATATCTTGTGTCCGCAACACACCCAATATAGTGGCAAACTGTATAGGTGCACTAGTTCGTCGAAGAGATGATGATAAAAGTGTAATAGTGATTGTAGATATTGGTTTTTGTAGTGCGAACAATAAAAAACGGCAACGTAGCAAGTAGCAAAAGTGAGCACAAACGGTATTGCAATGCTTGAAAACAAGGCCTAGGGTCCGTACTTTCGCTAGTGCAATCTCCCAACAATGCTAACATAGTTGGATCATATGATTATCCCTCAAAGTACTGTAAAGAATCACTCCCGAGTTCCTATTAGCGGAGAACAAAAGATAGAAATTGTTTGTAGGGTACGAAACCATCTCAAAGCTATTCTTTCCGATCAATCTATCCTAGAGTTTGTACTAGAATAACGCAAGCTATTCTTCCCGATCGATCTAATCAAGAGTTCGTACTAGAATAACACCAAAGCAAATTCATATTCATAATACTCAATCCACACAAAGAACTACAAGAGACCCCAAAGTTTCTATCGAAGAAAAGATAATAAGAACGTGCATCAACCCCTATGCATAGATTACCCCAATATCACCGCAGGAATCCACAAGTTGAATGCCAAGACATATATCAAGTAAATCAATATGGTACCCCATTGTCACCTCAAGTATTCAATTGCAAGACATATATCAAGTGTTCTCAAATCTGAACATTCAATCCGACAAGACAAAACTTCAAAGGGTAAAGATTCAATTCATCACAACAAGAGTAGACAGGGGAGAAACATCATATGATCCATCTATGTTAACAAAGCCCATGATCTATCAAAATCGATACATCTCAAGATCACGAGAGAGAGATTAATCACGTAGCTACTGGTACAAACCATCAGCCCCGGGGGTGGACTACTCCCTCCTCATCTTGGTGGCCGCCGGGATGATGAAGATGGCCACAGGTGATGATCTCCCCCTCCGGCAGAGTGCCAGAACGGGCTCCCGATTGGTTTTCGGTGGCTACAGAGGCTTGCGGTGGCGGAACTCCCGATCTAGGTCTTCCCCCGAAGGGTTTCGAAATATTTGGGAATTTATAGTGCAAAGAAGGGGTGCGGGAGGCCACCGAGGTGGGCACAACCCACCTGGGTGCGCCAGGGGGCCCTGGCGCATCCTGGGGGTTGTGCCCCCCTCGGGGCACCCCCCAGGTGCAGCTCAGGCCCATTGGGTTCTTTCTGGTCCAGAAAAAATCTTTGTAAAGTTTCGTTGCATTTGGACTCCGTTTGATATTGATTTCCTGTGATGTAAAAAACAAGCAAAAAACAGCAACTGGCACTGGGCACTGGGTCAATAGGTTAGTCCCAAAAAATGATATAAAGTTGCCATAAAATGATTGTAAAACACCCAAGAATGATAAAATAACAGCATGAATACTTCATAAATTATAGATACGTTGGAGACGTATCAGCATCCCCCAGCTTAATTCCTACTCGTCCTCGAGTAGGTAAATGATAAAAGAAATAATTTATGAAGTGTGAATGCTAGCAAAGATGGGGGGCAAACACCACATGTTGAAGGATCTATGACAATATGACTTCTATGTGAATATGAGCAAACATAAACCATTACGTTGTCTTCCTTGTCCAACGTCAACAATTTTGGCATATAATATTTTGATGGGGGCTCACAATCACAAAATATTTCCATGATAGTGTATTTGCATGTGAAAGTTCTCTTCCTTATACTAATTATTCGTGAATTGCTTGTATGACCAATATTGTGATTGTCAAGCCTCAAAAGATTTCACTTTCTAAACCCAATGTGAAGCTACCACTAGGCATGATATGATTTCAACTTCATGACATTCAATTTATTCAATAATTTACTCATAGGATATATGTGAAGCACAAGAGTAAATGACAAGCTACTCCAAAAAGATATAAGTGAAGATCAAGCGAGTAGTAAAGTAAATAGGTAGCTCTTTGAGGACTCTCTCTTATTCAAAAAGTTTCAGATCTAAGTATTTTATTAAAACAGCAAGCAAAATGAAAATAAAATGACATTCCAAGGATAGCACACATCATGTGAAGAAGCAAAAACTTAGGATCAACCGATACTAACCGATAATTGTTGAAGAAGAAAGGTGGGATGCCTACCGGGGCATCCCCAAGCTTAGATGCTTGAGACTTCTTGAAAATATTATCTAGGGATGCCTTGGGCATCCCCAAGCTTGAGCTTTTGTGTCTCCTTAATTCCTCTCATATCACGGTTTCCCTAAATCTTAAAAAACATCATCCACACAAAACTCAACAAGAACTCGTGAGATACGTTAGTATAAACCAATGCAAAAGCCTTATCATTCTCTACTGTAGAAAATCACAAGAATTATTATTCAACATTGCATACTAAATGCCTCTGCATATTTAATACTCCTATCCTCAAAAAGAATCATTAAACAAGCAAACATATGCAAACAATGCAAACATAACAGCAATCTGCCAAAACAGTACAGTCTGTAAAGAATGCAAGAGTATCAATACTTATTTAACTGAAAATGTTATGAAAATTTAAAAAACTGTAGAAAATTTATCAGAGCTCATTTTGCAGAAAGTTTCAACCTTTTATCACATTTTGAATTTTCTAGGGAATTTTTGCTACAGCGGTAAACTTTCTGTTTTGAAACAGCAACATGTATACTTGCAAAATAAGCATGGTGAGGGCTATCCTTGACATTTTTATTGAAATAAAAGATGCAAAACATTATTATAAATAACATCAAGCAAATCATAGCAAAATAAAATGACGCTCCAAGCAAAACATATATCATGTGACGAATGAAAACATAGCTTCGAGTAAGGTTACTGATATTGTTGGAGACGAAAGAGGGGATGCCTTCCGGGGAATCCCCAAGCTTAGTTTCTTGGATCTTCGTTGAATATTACCTTGGGGTGCCTTGGGCATCCCCAAGCCTAGGGTCTTGTCACTCCTTATTCTCCTCATATGGACATCTCACCCAAAACTTGAAAACTTCAATCACACAAAACTTAACGGAACTTCGTGAGATAGGTTAGTATGATAAAGAGCAAGCCATTTCACTTTGGTACTGTCAAAGACAAGATTCATAATTGTTTCCACACAATTAGTACTGTAGCATATCATTTCCACAATTTATATTGACCAATATAAGCCATAGAAACTTGGAAACAGGCAAACTATGGATTGAAAACAGAATCTGTCAAAAACAGAATAGTCTGTAGTAATCTGTACTCCAACCATACTTATGCTACTATAAAAATTCTGAAAACTTAGGACCACGTGAGAAATTTTCATATTAATCTTCTGCAAAAAGAATAAACTCAAAAGCGCTCTTCTGTTCAAAATGGGAATTATTTTCGTGAGCATAAAAGTTTCTGTTTTTCAGCAAGATCAAAGCAACTATCACCCAACATGACCCCAAAGGCTTTGCTTGGCACTTTATTGAAACAAAAGCAATAAAACATGATTACTACAGTATCCTAATCATGTGAACACACAAAAACAGTAGGTAAAAGTGTTGGGTTGTCTCCCAACAAGCGCTTTTCTTTAATGCCTTTTAGCTAGGCATGATGATTTCAATGATGCTTGCATAAAGGATAAGAATTGAAACATGAAGGGAGCATCATGAAACACATGTCAAGCACATCTAAGTCTAACACACTTCCTATGCATAGGGATTTTGTGAGCAAGCTACCCATGAAAACAAGAACCAACTAGAATAGGAAGGCAAAACAAGTACAGCTTCAAAGCAATCAACACATAGAGAAGGAACTTGATATTATTGAGATATGTAAGAGCATAAGTTCCTCTCTCATAATAATTTTCAGAGGCATCATGAATGGATTCAACAATATAACTATCACATACAACACTATTTTCATGATGCACAAGCATGGAAAATTTATTACTCTTTATGGCATACATGTCATCATAATAATCATCATAGATGGCAACTTTATTGTCATAGTCAATTGAAACCTCTTCCAAAATAGTGGATGTATCACTAAATAAAGTCATGACCTCTCCAAATCCACTTTCATCAATATTGTAATAAGATTCAACACCCTCCAAAATAGTGGGATCACTACTACCTAGAGTTGACACTCTTCCAAACCCACTTTCATCAATGTAATCATCATAAATAGGAGGCATGCTATCATCATAATAAATTTTCTTATCGGAAGTAGAAGGAATCAAAGGATCACAATCATTATGCAAATCATCCCCAAGCTTAGGACAAGCATTATTTCCAGCAAATAAATCTTCAAACATTTCATACTCATCAAACATAGCATCCCCAAGCTTGTGGCTTTGCATATCATAAGCATAATCACTCTCCTTGTTAATAGTATGAATAGCACCAACGATATAGAAAACATTATTATCATATTCTTCCAAGCAAGTGATAAAAAGATTTTCAAGATCATAAGAAGCATAATTATCCTCCCAATCATAATCATCACAGCAAGCAATGGGCATAACAAAATCATCATCAATATTGCTTTCGGCCATCGTGCCATAAGACATAGAAGCAATATCATCATCAAGTGCATCATCTTCCACAATTATTTTTGATTCATTTTCACGAGGCACAACAATAATAGGAGCAACATTATTTGGGAGAGATACCTTTTTACCTCTCTTCTTTCTTCTTATTTTCTTCTTCTTCTTCACCACACCATATGTGGGTTTAATTAATTCTTTCAGGATTCTTGTGGAAGAGGTTGATTGGATAGGAAGCTCCTCCTCGTTACCTGATTCATCATAATAAACACTAGGAGGGTATTGGGAAACATTTTCCCTTTCATTAGTACTCTCTTCATAATCCATTTGTTTTCTGGTCTTTAGGTAGTTGGCAATATAAGTATTCTCAATGCAATTTACCGCACAAAACATATAAATTTCCTCTAGATCAAAATCAAGAAATCTCTTGAGATTAAATTTTGGAATATCCTTAGTTATATGTTTCATTTCTTCATACCCCAAAAGAAGACTAAGCTTTTATGATGCTCAAGGGTAATCAAGTTATCACAATTTTTCATCACTATTTGATCATGAAACAAATAGCATTGGAGTTTTAAATGACCATGTTCATTGCAAAGTTCACAAGGATGGCGAAAAATGTTAAATCTTTCAGCACAATCATCTAGCCTCTCTTGCAACCTTTTCGTTTCTAAATTTTTATGCTTCTTACAAAATCTATCTTCCCTTTTTGGTGTGCAAAGGCACTCCCAATTCACTCCACAGAAAGTGACATGCTTATAAGAAACATTTTTGTCATGACTAGTACAATCATCATTAGCATTTTGGATATTCAAAGAATTCATACTAACAACATTGCAATCATGCTCATCATTCAAATATTTTGTGCCAAGCATTTTATTGACTTCTTCTTCTAACAATTGAGCACAATTTTCCGAACCATCATTTTCAAGAAAGATATCATAAAGATGATCGATAATATGATGCAACCTAAATTCCATTTTTATGTAGTTTTTTTTTAATAAACCAAACTAGTGATAAAACAAGAAACTAAAAGATTTGATTGCAAGATCTAAAGATATACCTTCAAGCACTCACCTCCCCGGCAACGGCGCCAGAAAAGAGCTTGATGTCTACTACGCAACTTTATTCTTGTAGACTCGTGTTGGGCCTCCAAGCACAGGGTTTTGTAGGACAGTAGCAATTTTCCCTCAAGTTGATGACCTAAGGTTTATCAATCCGTGGGAGGTGTAGGATGAAGATGGTCTCTCTCAAGCAACCCTGCAACCAAATACAAGAAATCTCTTGTGTCCCCAACACACCCAATACAATGGCAAACTGTATAGGTGCACTAGTTCGGCGAAGAGATGATGATAAAAGTGTAATAGTGATTGTAGATATTGGTTTTTGTAGTGCGAACAATAAAAAACAGCAAGGTAGCAAGTAGCAAAAGTGAGCACAAACGGTATTGCAATGCTTGAAAACAAGGCCTAGGGTCCGTACTTTCGCTAGTGCAATCTCCCAACAATGCTAACATAGTTGGATCATATGATTATCCCTCAAAGTACTGTAAAGAATCACTCCCGAGTTCCTATTAGCGGAGAACAAAAGATAGAAATTGTTTGTAGGGTATGAAACCATCTCAAAGCTATTCTTTCCGACCAATCTATCCTAGAGTTCGTACTAGAATAACGCAAGCTATTCTTCCCGATAGATCTAATCAAGAGTTCGTACTAGAATAACACCAAAGCAAATTCATATTCATAATACTCAATCCACACAAAGAACTACAAGAGACCCCAAAGTTTCTATCGGAGAAAAGATAATAAGAACATGCATCAACCCCTATGCATAGATTACCCCAATATCACCGCGGGAATCCGCGAGTTGAATGCCAAGACATATATCAAGTGAATCAATATGATACCCCATTTTCTCTTCAAGTATTCAATTGCAAGACATATATCAAGTGTTCTCAAATCTGAACATTCAATCCGACAAGACAAAACTTCAAAGGGTAAAGATTCAATTCATCACAACAAGAGTAGACAGGGGAGAAACATCATATGATCCATCTATGTTAACAAAGACCATAATCTATCAAGATCGAGACATCTCAAGATCACGAGAGAGAGAGATTAAACACATAGCTACTGGTACAAACCCTCAGCCCCGGGGGTGGACTACTCCCTCCTAATCATGGTGGCCGCCGGGATGATGAAGATGGCCATCGGTGATGATCTCCCCCTCCGGCAGGGTGCCGGAACGGGCTACCGATTGGTTTTCGGTGGCTATAGAGGCTTGCGGTAGCGGAACTCCTGATCTAGGTCTTCCCTCAAAGGGTTTCAGAATATTTGGGAATTTATAGTGCAAAGAAGGGGTGCGGGAGGCCACCGAGGTGGGCACAACCCACCTGGGCGCGCCAGGGGGCCCAGGCGCGCCCTGGTGGGTTGTGCCCCCCTCGGGGACCCCCCAGGTGCAGCTCAGGCCCATTGGGTTCCTTCTGGTCCAGAAAAAATCTCCGTAAAGTTTCGTTGCGTTTGGACTCTGTTTGATATTGATTTCCTGCGATGTAAAAAACAAGCAAAAAACAGCAACTGGCACTGGGCACTGGGTCAATAGGTTAGTCCCAAAAAATGATATAAAGTTGCCATAAAATGATTGTAAAACACACAAGAATGATAAAAGAACAACATGAATACTTCATAAATTATAGATACGTTGGAGACGTATCACGGGCCGATGGGCCCCGAAGCCTGGCCGCGGGACGCCTCCTCCGCCTGCGCCTTGGCGGCCGCGTCCACTTGCTCCCTGGCCGCCGCGTCGGCTTGGGCTTTGGCCGCGAGATCGGCCTCTGCTTGTGCGGCCTTGGCTGCCTCCGCCTTCTGCAGCTCCGCCTTATCCCGCTCCTCCAGCGCCTCCCGCACATTCCTCTTCGTCGCCTCCTAGAGGTCGGCGAGCGGATCCACGTGGTGGGGTCCTACGGAGCCGCTCGGCGTCCCGATCACCGAAGCATATGGAGCCCGTGAGAGAGAGAGCGGGGCCCTATGAAGACATAGCAGCAGGAAGAACTACTAAGAAAAATCACGAAGAAAGAAGAACAAACGCAAAACAATGACGGAAAGATCAAAGTGCTTACCCAAACACCACCAGGGGTTGCTTCGGGGCCCTCTGGAATTGGGCCGCCTTCGCAGCGGCCTCCTGCCGCCTGGTCGCGGCGGCCATGTTCTTGGGCTTCTTGAGCTGGCTGCCATACAACCCGGCCTCGGCTCGGCGCTTCGGCGCGCCAACTGGAGCAGTCGGCGCAGCCGAGGAGCCAGCGCCCACCCTGACGGCACCGCATCTGTGGCACGGCTCATTGTCCTCCACGTCATCATCTGGCCAGTCCTCGAGGCCGCCTGCTGAGGAGCCGCCTGCTCCATCACCACCATCGCCCGTAGCATCGTCTTCTTCCATAGCGGCCGCCCCCAAGTCGGGGTCGTCCATGTCGCTAACCGACCGGTCCGTCAAGTACTGGTGGCCTGGCTCCAGAGTGTCAGCTGCTGCTTGGGTCGAGAAGATCTGCGCCATGGCCAACTAGTCAGGCGGCGAAAGAGAACCCGGACGAATGAAAAGAAAGGAAGTCAAAATACTCACCGCAGGCGGCGGGTGTGCGCGGCTGTACGGCTGCTTGCCAAACCGCCACTCCTTCTCCGAGAGTTTGCAGTTGGAGAAGTAATTCACCAGCCGGACCACCTCCACGTCCGGCAGCTCCTTGGTGCTCATCCGGCATGGATCCCGGTGCCCGCTCATGCGGCTGATGATGTGAGGCCGGGCTTGGAGGGGGAGCACCCGGCGTGCCACGAAGGCGGTCAGCAGATCCGAGGCCTTGAGGCCCTCCGACTCCATCATCACCTGGAGCCAGGCAAGAGCGGTGGAGGAGGCGGCCGACAGGTTCTTCGGCCGAAACTGCCAATTGGTGCGTGGCTCAACCGGTGGGCTGGCTACATAATCCGGCAGGTTGACGTAGTCTACCGTCGGGTGGACGTTCTTGATGTAGAAGTAAGATTTTTGCCACAGTTTGGCCAACTGCAGCAAGGAGAGGGAAGGGAAGTGGATCCCGGAACCCGAGCGCCGCACCGCGACGCAGGCCCCGCACTAGGCCGCCTCCTTCTATTTGGCGGTGCCGAGCTTGTGGTAGAAAAACTCCCCCCAGAGCTCAAGGGTGGGGAGTATGCCGAGGTAGCCTTCGCAGAGGGTGACGAAGGTGGCCAGCAGCACCACCGTATTCGGTGTGAGGTGGTGCGGTTGGACCCTGTAGAAGGTGAGGAAGGAGCGGAAGAAGCTGCTCGCGGGCAGGCCGAAGCCGCGAAGAAAGTGCGACCGGAAGACGACGTGTTCACCGTCCTCCGGCGCCGGCGAGATCTCTGCCTCGGGAGGAACACACACTTTTACGTGCGTCTCAAGAGGCCGCCGCCGTGTCTGGCGAAGGAAAAGGAGGTGGTCTTCATGGACGTTGGAGCCATCCCAGTCACCGGCCCGTTCGCGCGCCATTGCTATAGGTGCTCGACGGAGGCGAGGCGCGACGACGAGCGGGCAAACCCGTAGCGGTGCGAGGAAGCCGCGGTGTGCGGGAGACCAGCGACGGTGAGCTGCAGCAGCGCCTCGGCAAGAGGCAGGGGCGCAGCGGTAGCAAGAAGAGGAAGGAGAACGGCAAGAGGAGGGGGAGGAGGGCGCGCATGCGTCTGCCGCCCCTCTCCCCCCCTGTTTATAGCCCCCTGGTGGCAGAGCCGAGGGGGCGAGACGTGGGGGGTCGTGGGATTAACTACGCCCACCCCCCCATGACCCCGCATCTTTCATGCATTAATGGCACGCGGTAAACGCACCACAGAAGCCCAACCGTCTGCCTCGGCCACAGCGGATCCTCGCGCGTGCCGAGGCCCTGTAGTGGCGGGCCCCGGCCTGCAGCGACGTCCCGTCACACGCGTGGGCTAGCAGACCGGCCTAGCCTGCTGGCACCGCATGGCGGGCAGGCAACAGGCAGCAAGCTAGCCACCCGGCTGGCACGCCACCCGGCTCTTGCCTCAACATTTCGAATTCACCAGGTGACTCATCTGGCCGTGGCCGACTCCTAGCTGTCGGCACCTCCAGAAGACGGACAAGGCAAGATCTCTCGGAGTAGGAAGCCGCTGAGGCACCTCGCCTTTTCAGCCGCGGTGCCCCACCAGCTTCGGGGACTACTGTCGGAGTAAATGACCACAGGTAGCCTCATCAGCCCCTCATGGTATTTCAAGACATCAGGGCTAGCTGCGCCCCTCACTTCTCATGAAGACCGACTGGTCTCTCAGGACCGGCTGGTCAGAGCGGCCGGCTGCTAGAAGGCGGCACGATTCATAGCAGGCGGCCCTGAGAGGGCCGTCTCTTAGCAGGCGGCCCTGAGAGGACCGACTCCTAGCAGGCGGCCCCTCAAAGTCTGCACCCCCATTACCACGACAAGACAGGGCATGGCTACAGTACGACCTGCCACCCTCGAATCCAAGGCGGATCAGGGCTACAATGCGACATATCAGACGGACATCCCTCGCCCGGCGTGGCACTATTTCCATACGGCCCATGACATCACCCACGCCAGAGGGAGCCATGCTCTCATGACGGTCGGTCGGTATGGCCCGCAGGCGGCGGGCCCTGCCTGTCGGCGAGCCCCAGCAGGCGGCAATGACTTAGCAGGCGGCGACAGGTGTGGACCGTCTTCTAGCAGGCGGCCTACCCCCACCTCAGAATCTGTGCGCCATTAACCAGATGAGACGGGGTGTGGCTACAGTGAGCGCCCGCCAGGAGGCGGGACTGTAGCCACGCTCCCCCCAACAAAGCCTCCGTCATCAGGAGCAAGGCAACAGTATAAAGCGATTGGCATGGCCCGCAGGCGATGGGCCCTACCTGTCGGCCGAGTTCACGGCAGTCTGCGGGGCCTACTAGGCGGCGGTCCCCAGCAGCCGGCGGAGAAGCCGGCGACCAGAGACACTGACGGCCGGGTCCTACACCCGACCGGATTACCATTGTACCCCTGGGGGGTAGGCCTATATAAACCGCCCAGGCCACCCCATGCAAGGGGTTCAGAATCTTTGTTGCCACACACCCACGTAGAGAGAAAGGGAAGTAGAGCTAGCCTTGTTCTTCTTCCTCCTCTAGCTGACACAGCTCAAGGAGCAAGCTTGTAGCTACCTTGTTGAGATAGTGATCATGCGGAGATCCCGTAGACCAGGACTAGGGGTGTTATCTCCTAGGAGAGCCCCGAACCTTGGTAAGATTCGCAGGTGCATGCGGTCTCGCTCACTCCCGCCTCTAGAGCCCGGCGACGTACTCTTGTCCCCATCCATGATAAGCCATCCCTTGGCATATGTCGCTAGATATCCCCGATAAGCAGAGTTAAAGCACTGGCTGGGATACAGTTCATTGTATTGTCTTGTGTAGTTCCACTAAAATGTATGATTGGCACGACATGATCCCTGTTTGCACAAGTAGGAACAAGGTGAAACCTTCATTAGCTTAGTGAGAAAGGATAGAAAGACATTAGCATATTACTCTAACAGTAGCATCAAATTCATGATGGACAATACGCAAAACATTGCCTCATTGAACCAATGGCAAGAAATTGACATGCAAAACAATAGCACTATTATGTCATGACACTACCAAGATTCCCTCCCTGCTCCACCACATGATTCACCTCCACAGACACACATACACACGTACATGATTCAGCATAGGGTGCTACTAAAGATTTGTTTAACTCCGACAGGAAAATTAGGCAGTAATAAATTAGTGGTACTTAAGTACTCTTAATTAATTAAGTGACCTTGCAGGAGAGACAACAGAAGTGGAAGGGCTCCCTGGAGGATCATCTCACATGTAAGGTAGATGTTGCCGGAGCCCTTGAATGGCCTCGACTGAGGCCTCGGGCTTCAGCAAGATCACCTTGGCACTGTTGATCGTGTAGAGCTGGGTGACTGAGGCCTCGGGCTTCAGCAAGATCACCTTGGCACTGTTGATCATGTAGAGCTGGGTCACAGATGCATCCAGAATCCAGTTAATTAGTATGATGTGTCGTCAACCCAAGTACTACTCTGCTGCATTTCTCTATCTATCTCTACTCTACTCTTATCTACTCTACTCTTATAAAAAAACAGAGTTGGTCATGATGGTGTGCCTGCCATCCTGCAATATAGGCCATCCAAATTATATCTGACGGATAGGAAGGAAACTATGGCAATTTTGCAAAAAGGTACCCACAACCCTCTCCACATTTGCAAATAAGGCCTTCCCTCGTTCATCCTTTTCTCTCACAAGATAAACTACTCATACAAATGCATCTTGATGTTACGTGCAACGCACGGGCATCTTGCTAGTCTTCCAAGTAAATTAAGACTAGTAGCAACACAGCAATACAATACCACTAGCAAGATGTCAGGATAACATAGGACGGTACCATCGTGTGATCTCCATTTCCTCTTTATTCTTCTTCCTCTTCATGCTCTGTTTCTCTTTCTCCTCACCAGTTGGTGAAACCAAGTACATGATTGGCCTTCTATTTCAGAATTGGTTTTGTCAGTGAGGGAGTACAAGTGTACTAGTAAAAAATAGCATTATTTTCTCAGGGGCAGTCGCAAAATAGAGATGAACACATGCATTAAATATCATTATTACCTAAAGGAAGGTTATGGTGCCAATATGGATGATGAGGATTGGAACACAGATCTCCCTTTGTGCAGTTCCACCGAAATGAACAAACTGTTGCATTCTGACATTCCAGTTAAACAGCACAAAAGTCACTTCTTTTAAGAAGTGTTTTGTGCAGTGCACCAAAAGGTCACAACAGCAACCAGGTGAAATGGATATCCCTATTTGCACAAAAAGCTACAGAGGAAACAGTGAGAGTCTCAAATAATTATAGGCAAAAACATTTGGCTAAACTTGTCATTGCTTATAACAGTGGCATGGCTTCATTTTACCAGGGGCATCAGATTAAGAACAGCTAAATATTTGGTATAAGGACATGGGAAAGTGGGTGCACCAGCAGTCCATCACCATGTACCTAAACCGAGGCACAAAGTGGTGATTCAGAGTTTGTTGCCCCGAGAAACAAATATCCAAGAAACATATCTGGGTTGGTCCCACTTTTGTTCACTCTAGCCACCTACTCCTATGTGTGGATAGCAAATCTAGTCCTGGTCATACCACTGTGTACAGCGTTTCCCCTATATTTCCCTTTTCGACCAAGAGACCGGTTGGATGACCAGTTTGTACTACTTTCACCCCTTTCCTTCCTGTTTGTACCAAGTCCGATGTACATACTAAATCCCCCTCCCTTTATTTCTTGTTTGAACCAAGTACAAGATTCGACTCCATGAAGTAGCTTTACCTCTAACAATAGAAGAAAAAAATAGGTGACGTTGGACCATCCGATCGAGAGGGGCTGAGAGGTAGAAAATGATGCACATGCAGCGACGTAGCGAGCTGGGGAAGTAGAGCTAGGGCTGTTTCGAAGGAAGATATACCTGAAGGTCGTTGGGATGTGGATAGGTGGGCGGCGGGAGGCCGGATCCGCCCACACTAGGGCAACGAAAAGGGATCAGAGGACCTCCCACGCCGACGCTCGGCCAGAGATAACGGTGCGGCCGACAGTGGGTCTCCTCCCTCACTGTCGACGACGGCCTAAACGCTGCCCCTCCTCCCCTTCATCGGCGGAGGGGGATACGTCCGGATCTGTAACCTGCGGTGAGGATAGAAAGACAATGTTACCACCGCTATCTTGTTTAGATCTGGAGAGGATGAGGGTGTGTGAAGAGAGCAACCCTAGCAAGCAAGCGCGGAGGCTCCGGCCTATATATATATGTAGTGGGGTAGTTTTCCTTTTTCACTCCATCAAAACAATCATTTAAAATTGTGTACGTGCCAGGTCGCCTTTTTTTTTGAGTTGTTGATTGTTTTTTGAGATAGCTACCCGCTTATTCCAAGTGGTGTTACAGTGTGCCAGGTCGCACTTTGTATTGTTCAAGTCTGGTACAAGACCCTCCATTAAATGAACAACCACCGCCTCATAAAATTTGTGAACAAGTCGACGGCTAAAATTATCAGAAATGTGGGCTGCCCCAACATGCATTATTATTTATATTTTCTATGTGGGAGTATCCTCAAAACAAAATGTGAGAGTACAATATTTATTGGGCCCCTTTGTAATTGGTGCTAAATTTTGACCAAAGATTTAACTTACAAAATGTTAGTGCATGTTAACAAAAATTATATCGTTTGATTCATATTTGAACATAGTTTTCAATGATGTAATTTTTTGTGACATGCATGAACATTTGGTTAGTTAAATTTATAGTCAAAATTTGGCAAGGTGCATTAAATCAACACATGCAAGTATCAAAAGGAAAGTCACATCATGCATGCATGCGTTGTAATTAATGCATCGGTAAATGCAAATTATTGAAATATATCGAGTGCGGTGCTTTGATGTGTCGCGTCAACTCGTACAACTACAAGAAGTTTGATTACAACGCCCTCTCCCTCGTAGACTGTGCTCCGGTGCCTTAACTGCACCTGCCTTTGGCTGTATGACAGGTGGGCCACCCATTTGTTGGGCCCACCTGTCATACACACAAAGGCAGGAGCAGTAAGTGAATGAAGCTACATCCCTCCCTCGCCCATGAGCGTGGCAGCTGGCAGGACTAGGAGAAGCTTTCGCCACACGCTCTCCCTCCCTCACGCGGTGGACATGCAGCAGTTCATTCGGTGTCAGATGGCCAGAAGCATACTGTAGTACTACACTATAGTAGTACTCCATCATTGTTCGACTTCCCGAAGAGGCGAAGAGCCAAGCGCAGCCCGGACGCTCGTGTGGCAGTTTCATGTGTAGAGTAGTCTAGGATAGTGTGTACCGTGCCTCTAAGCTTAAAATCGTTGGGGTCGGCTCCATGCTATGAGGATGTCTCGAAGCATTTTTTTATTAAAATAATCTTCTGGCCCTACCTGTCATCCTGGTGATTGTAGTTTGCACGCTCATCTGGTCAAGACAGGAATATATATTTTAATTTGTGGTGGGGTAAATGTTAGAGGTTGCAGCAAATATATTGTACACTGCGGGTCTTTTAGCCAAGTTTAGAGGCAAGCATGTGGGGCCAGTGCTATGATGTGTCGCATCAACTCGTACAACGAGGAGAAGCTTGATTTTACTACTACACGCCTTCTCCCTCGCCCATACTGTAGAAGTAGTAACATCATTGTTCATCTTCTCGAAGAGGTGAAGAGCCAAGCGCAACCCGAACGTGTCAGTTGCGAATGCTCGCGTGGCAGTCTTTGTGTAGGGGTGGGGCATGGTGCGGAGCCTTGGAGCATGCATATAGCCAGACTCTTGCATGAGACAAAATTGCTATGTGAGCCCACTATTATAGTACTTGCTAGTATAGCCGTGTAAACCGGAAAGGAGTATTTGCCTTTCTAGAGATTTCAACAAGTGACTAGACTACACCCTAAATGAGTACATATGGAGCAAAATGAGTGAATCTACACCGTAAATAAATACGTAGTTCTCTCGTTTTCCTCTCCGTCTTGGTCACAGCGCACAATATTGAGTATAAGACTAGCCGCTCTATCTACATGCGGGACATCAAAGCATCTGGGCCCGCGTGCCATCCACCAAATCACAGCGAGGTGCTATAGTCGAGACTCACCAGTCACCCCGGTGTGGCCGTCATGACCTGTCATATCACAAAACCAACACCTTTACCAGCAGTGGTAAAGTGGCCTCGAAGTGGCCTCGAAGTTGGACTGGATGAAGAAACCATCATTTTACTGGAACGCTTGTTGAAGCCCTTTCTCCCCTTTCTTGAAGAAAACCTCACTCCAGGCTACTCACTTCTGCCATTTTTCTTCTGTACCGACGAAGGAAAGGTGGGCGAATCAGTGATGCTACTATATTTTAATTACAAGAATATTCTTTTTGTGAAGCACCGACCGATTCTCACAGCCTATTCTTTTCTTGTTTTCATTGTGATTGTGGTTTCCTTTCGATTGCTTTTTGTTTATCAGTTCATTGATGGATCCTGGAGCACTAGGCAAAGAGTTGCCGGCGGACAGCCCACTGGAGACAATGATCTCCAGGAAGCGAGCACCGACCAACGAGTTGACCATGTTTGTGGGCCAACCCATCGAGACGAAGAACTCCAAGAAACAAGCACTGGCCAAAGAGTTGACGACGTTGGCGGACGAACTCCTCAAAGAAAGCTGGAAGAATAGCAAGGTCCCCACCGTGCCTACCCCAGAAACTCTAATGGCCACCTATGCGCTCAAGGTCAAGTGTGAGGAGATAGTCGCCGTTGAGAAGCAGTATTACCCTGGCAAGGTGATGGCCCCCATCGAGGACGAGGAGATGGCCCCCGGAGGGATGGGATCCCCCGGTGAGCTGCACAAGGTAAAAAATAATGCCTTACCATAGTTGTGGTTTTTGATTATTTGCAATGTGCTTGCTAATATGTTAGGGTTGTGCAGGTGCCGGTGGACGTCCTTGATGATTCCGATCTTGTGGCCCGTCCCGTGGACAATGCCCCAGAGATCATTTTCGATGTCGCGGTCCGTCCTATGGACATCACCCCGGAGATCGATTTCGATGCCATTGTCCATCCTGTGGACATCGCCCTAGAGATCGATTCCGATGTCGCGGTCCGTCCTGTGGATATCGCCCCGGAGATCGATTCCCATGTCGCTGTCTATGCTGTGGTCATTGCCCGAGAGATCGATGACAAGAAATAGTTGGTCGTGCTAATCCTTCAGGGTAGTTTGATGATTCTTGGTGTTAGTAGGCTAGCTACTGTGCAAGCTATAGTACTTACAAAACACTCACCGAAGAGAAACGTTGGGACTGATGAGCACGTGGTACGCTTATAGGTCTGATCCGTCGTCGATCGGCCAATAGCCCAAGCTCCTAAAATTGTAGGCTTAGCGATCGATCAGACAATAGACGACACAGATACATTCAGGCCTTATTTGGTTCATAGGGTAGGAAAATCGTAGCAAAAGTACAGAGACATAAGTTTTTGAGAACACAAAATCATAGTAGTATAGAGACGTACTCCCTCCGTTCCAAAATAGATGACTCAACTTTGTACTACTAACTTTGAAACAGAGGGAGTACAAATCCTAGGCGGGCTAGTTTGGCCTAGTGGGTTTCAGTGATATGACGTGGTACAGTGCCGTCCAGTCTTCGCGTGTGGTAGGAGTATTGCGGGTACAGTAAGTTTTCTTGAAGAAGCGGAATTCAACGAAGTCATGATGGTTCCTTCGTCCGACCAACTTACATTGGGAAAGGTTGGGCCTGCGCTACGACCGGGGTGGACCAGGATAATTTTGTGCATGGCAGGTGGACCAGGATGGTCGACGTCCCACATGTCAGCGAATGAAAGTATTCTTTCCGATATAGAGGACGAGCAACGAGTATTCATTGTTTATTTTTGATGAAAGCTATTGTCTCCACTGTTACGACGGAGGAGTGTGAAACACGGCAGCCCAGTGAACTTGGCATGTGCACCACTCCCTCCTTCCTCATGTAATACTACCATAGTGTTGACTATAAGGTTGGCTATAAGGTTACAACTTTTTCTCACTTTCTCTCTATCTATTTCCTCTCAAATGTTTTTTACCTTTCTTTTTTAGACACAATTGTCTTTTTATGCCTTTTTTAGAATTATTTTTTATACCTAGGAGCACGTGTAGAGACGGGCTCTTGCAGAGCCCACTCCTTGACTTTGTCAATGCCTCTCTCTCCTCCACATAAGCGGGCTTATAGCCCAGTATTTTACTAGTACTACTTGTTATGAATGCGGGCAGCTGGCGTCTGAGGGGGGAGCGCGCGGGGGAGGGGGAGGGGTTTTCTGGTGGGCCAGGGAGGTTAGAAGCGGGCTTGGAAGCGGTCCGGACTCCCGCATGGCCCACCTCACATTATCACCATATATTTCTTGGAGTCCGTGAGTGGCGGGCAGGCGATCTCTTCTCCCTCCCCCGTCTCTCTCTTTTCAGCCGATGCCCGCCGAGCGATTACATTTCAGCTATCGACGGTTTATTCAATTGTAGTCCCAGATGTCAGTGAAAATGCAAGACAGAGCGTGTCCCCTCTGGTGAGCGGTGTGCGAGCCGGACTGTCGGGGGTGCGACGCGAACGCGACGCGTACGACTCATAAGTGTGCGGCCTTTTCCTTTTGAACTTGCAAAGCGTAACATTTTCGTGCGATCGATCGATAGAAATCCAGAAGAAAATGACGAGGGCGGGGCTTTCCCGCGCATTAGGCGGGCTAGTTTGAGTGATATGACGTGCTACAGTGCCGTCCACTTGCTCAATTTTTATGTAAGCAAGAGTCTACACTCTTACGTGGGAGGAGTGCGAAACACGGCGGATCTGATTTTGATTGAGGGATAACTGTTCCCTGTAAAATAATGGAGCACTGTTAGCGATTATAGCATGATAGTTAGGGCATCTCCAGCGCTGGCGCACAAATTTACACCGACATCTGTCCGAGGACACTGATGCCAGAGGATGCCATCCAATGTTGCCCGCATACCTTTCGACAACTATATGAACTAACCGGATGAAATTCATGCAAACAAAGCAAATTTCAAATTAACCGGATGAAATTCATTACATTTTGAAAACTTTTCCTATAAACTGGATGAAATTCATTACATATTTCACACAAACCGTACTAAAACCTACTGTAAACCTAATCTAAATGATCGCTGGCGCTCGACCACCATGTCCGGCCATGAACCCCGAGAAAGCCGGTCATTGCCTTTGCCTCCTCCTCATCCGCCTCGATAACCTCCTCCTCCTCATCCGCCTCGATAACCTCCTCCTCCGGAGCACAAGGTTCTGAAGATTTCTGCCTCCACATCGCCGTCAAGCGGCTAATCGGCCGTCGATGTTTATCCCACCAAGCTTGGCGTCGACTAAGTGGAGGAGCGGTGGCCTTCCTGGGACTAGAGCGGCGGCGACCTACCATGTACTACTCTTCCTCGCTGCCGACTGCGCCCGCGCACGTGCACCGGCTTCGTGGTCGTGGCGGCGGAGGGCAGCTGGGGGGGAGCCGGCGATCTCCTTCGTCTGCTCCTGCGACAGCACGTCCAAGAGAGCTTTGGAGCATGCCCGGAGCGGAGCCGCCGATGTCCTTCGTCTGCTCCTGCGACAGTACATCCAAGAGAGCTTTGGAGCACCAGGAGACCATGGTTGGAGTGGTGCCGACAGAAGGAAGGGACCGGAGGAGAATGAGTGTGGGTCTTTGGCTATGGCTGGGAGCTGGGGCTCAAGTTAATATAGCGGGTGAATGGCAATGAGCCGCGACAGACGGATGGATGGCTGGCGTCGGAGTAGGTTCGTCGGCAGCTGCGTGTCATTAATGTGGGCGGCGGACGGAAGGATGGTCGTGGTGTCGTTAACGCGGAGCAGTCGCTTGCACCGGGATGCCGCGCGGGTGGTGCTCTCTCCGCCATCGCACTGCTGCAATGCCGGCGCCAGTGAGAGGTCGCGTTGGGTGTGAATGCGGACGCTACTTCAGTGACTTAACTGCAGGTGCAGTTGGGTCACTGACATGTGGGCCCAACAGGCATTTGGCCCGCATATCAGTGACACACCAACTGCACCTGCAGTTAAGTCCCGTGAATGCGGGATTGATGTTCTGGAGAGACGGTGACCGTTTCAGGCGAGAAGCGCGCGCTAGCGATGGAAGGGGTTTCGGTAGGCCAGGGCGGTCAGACGCTGGCGTGGTGGTAAAATGTGAACTCATGGATGACAAGCCTTTGAAGCGTATGCGGCACGTATTGACAACCAGACGCCCATGCAACCGCTCTTGTCGCCAGCTAGCCTTCGACGACCACCATTAGACACCACACAACCATGCATAACTTACGAATATTGGACGAATCGATCAGACACACACTCGTGTGCAGTGGCACTATGATCGGTCGCTCACGATACATATATAGGTACCATAGTACCCTCTCTAGCTAGGCTGTTTTATAGATTGTCGTTGTGATGGATGATATACATGAGCAAGGCGCCGAGTGACGAGTATGACCGTTGGTGTTGAGCCAGGTGAATACATGCTCGTTGTTCGCGAAGGCCTCCAGCAAATGTCTAAATAGTAATGTCAGGCACCGCCGGGGCGCGCAGGTGACGGGCTCGCCGTTTGCGTTGCGCCATGATCAGGACTTTGATTGAGAGGGCGACGTGCATGCATTAGCATGGTTTCACAGCGTGAGCGTCAGTGTCTGCACGCGTACATGCTACTTGCCTCTATGGACGGTGTGCGCTAATGTGTGCATCACGTATAATATAAAAAAATCGGTTTGTGCATTTAACGCAAAGTATTTCATTTTCATTTGGCTGACGAGTGTGCGTTGCAGCGACGAGTCCGTGGTTTGATTCCTCACATACACATAATTTTGGTTTTTATTTCTTTCTCCACTGACAGGTAGGCCTGCATAGATAGATAGATAAAGAACACGAGCTGATGAGGCACATGCGGACTGTTTGACTGGTTAATCAGAGAAATACGGAGCTATACGCTGAGCCAGTGATCGTATAATCACCATATATCGTATACAATGATCAAAGTGAGCTATCAAGACAAGTTCCATGACCGCCAATGCATTTTACTTGGTAATAAATGACCAGGATTGAAGGGGAATCCAAATTTCCTTCGTCTTCTGTCCTTAGCTCTTGACAAACCAATGCATTATACGGTTGTCCAGCCACTCCACCCCAGAGCTCTCACCAAGCGTCGTTTATGCCACCGCGCCGCACACTAACCGGTAAGGAAGCGATGGCATCCTGCCGTGCCGAGTTCCTCGCCACCCACGACAGCACACAAAATGGTAGGGAAGCGATGGCATCCCGCTGTGCCGAGTTCATTGCCACTCGCGACCTCACACCTACGTGCGCGGAATTTGAAGCTGCCAAGGCCGAGTGGGCGGTAGAGCAAGAGGCGGCCAAAGCCGCACAAAGGGAGCGAAAAAGTCAGAAAGCACTCAAGAAAAGAGAGGCCCGCTGCCGCAAGAAAGAAGAGGATGCACGCGCTGCTGTGGAGAGGTCGGCGGAGATCCAAGCATGATGGGGTGTCACCGACAAAGCCGGGAAGGAGAACGACGGCGTCTGGCCAGCATGTGAGAAGTAGTAGTACTAGTAGTTAGTGTGCATGTCTGTGTCGCCCGTACATTTGTTTAATTAATTACGAGCATGTACCAAACTATGGCCAGCCTCGATGCGGAGCAGTCACGTGCACCGGGAAGCGGCGCTCTCTCGGCCGTCGCGTTGCTTCAAAGCCGGCGGCAGTGAGAGGTCGCCTCCACTCTGGCCGGGCATTAATGCGGCACTGACGCTCCGGGGCGACGCTGACCGTTTCACGCAGGAAGTGCACGCCAGTGAGGGAGGGGGGTTGGGTCGGCCAGGGCGGTCAGACGCGGGCGTGGTGGTGGTATTGGTTTTGAACCGTTTCAGGTGTAGTACTGGAAGTTTCCAAAACTACTCAATTATTGCACTCAGTTTCCTAAGAAATTGTGGTAAAAAATTTTACTCCACAGCCCGCTTCCCTTCTCCTTCCTCTTCCACCGCCCAAGCATGTCCGCAGGAAGTGACCGGTCAACCCTTATATAGGAGTGCTAGCACAAAAAGATGCATGCATGACCACTAAAATTTCCAGATTAAAGCGCCGCTCCGGCGGGAGTATGGCGTATGTCGTTACCTTCGGCCGGGCCATGGCCACCGGGCAACGGCGACCAGAGAAGAGGCAGTGGGAGGGGAATGAATGCAGCTACTATTTGGGTTCGCCATCCGTCTTAAATAAATGCGCACCATCATGTGTACCCGCGGGTGCACAAATTGTAACATACGTGTCTGCTTAAGGGGGCGTCACGTTACTGGTGTGTGTGTGAGATTCTGAGAGACAGAGTGCGTGTGTGCAACTCTACTCTTCGGACATGTACTCAACCTTTTTGCATCGGGATATAAGTATAATGGTATTACACTTTATCTAGTGATTTACGTGGCCATGTTAATGTGGTTGTGTAAAAAAAATGTCACTTCCTGGTCGTGATTTGCGTTATATAATTACTAGCAAGATGCCCGTGCATTGCACAGAACATCAAGATGCATTTTTTACAAAACACCTATTGTGATTGACCCATGCAGGAGTAATCCCATGTGTAAAAACTAATGATATCTCGAGAATTTTATCAGAAAAATGGTATCTCAAGAATTTCATCGAAAAAATGAAAGATGAGAGATAAGGCGAGGAGGAGTGGAGCGTGGTGGTGACTGGTGGTCGGACTGGGCGGAGGCATGGGGATGGACGGCGCCGGCAGGCGGCAGCGGCCACCATGCTAGATGGTTCCAGAGATTTCCTTTTTTAATTGCTCAGCAATGAGGTTGTGGGAGATAAGGATGAACGAGGCAAGGCCTTGTCTGTAAATGTGGAGACAGGTGCGGGTATCTTTTGTAAAATTATCATAGTTTGGTTTCTATCCATCAGATATAGATCGGACGGTCTATATTACAAGATGGCAGGCACACCATCATCACCAACTCGGTTTTTTTATAAGAGTAGCGATGATAAGTTTGCTAACTACTAAAGTAAAGTGGAATTTGTCCATGTTATACAAGTAAATTAAGGTGCTTGTTTATCATACGGGTAAGGTTGGACGAAGGGTGGTAGGAACAAATGCTCCACCTAGAGCATGTGTGTGTGAGATGGAGTCTTAGTGTGTGTGTGTGTGTGTGTGTGGGTGGGTGGGTGCGTGTGCGTGTGTGTGTGTGATGCGGAGTCCTCGGTGGTGAATGTAATTTAAGTGTGCGTGGCTTCATCGTAGAGAGGTGATGTGTATGGCAGAGGCCACCAATGAGGGGGTGCGAGAGAGAAAAGGCCCGTAGAGAGGGAAGAGAAGGCGTGTGCGCGTGAGAGGAGTCGACATCGAGAGAACGTGTTTGTTCGAGAGACACCGAGGAAGACTACTATATATCGATGGTGCATGTAGGTGTGAATTAAACGAAGGGATGGTCTTATTGGTTTCAGGGATATAGGGGAAGAGTGAGAGAGGGGGGGGGGTAGCTAGAAGGAGATTGTTAAGTGTGAGTGTGTGTTTTACCCATCCAGGCGGAAGTTATGTGCACACAAGAAGAGAACGATTCGATGTGGCGTTAGGGCTGAGGGTAATTAACTACGTATGGAGACATAGGAGACCTTGAACGTGCATGTGCGAGAGGTATACATGTATACATGGGATGTGTGTGTGCACGCGCGCATGATCGAGATAAAAGAAAGAAGACATAAGTCATAAGATCAACGACATGGGAGAGACGGATCGGTATGACAATATGCATGCATGTGAGAGTGCACGGAAGAAGGCCCGATAATTGAGCATGTGTATTTGTCTTTAAGAGATAGTGGCGTGGTCTGGAGCATGCATCTATGGCGAGCAGAGGGAGCGATACACAACGATTGTGCAAAAAGAGATCAACCTATAGATGCATGTATGGAGAGACATATATAGTGTGCGTGATAGGAAGCAAGAGTACGTGCGAGAAAGAAATGTTGACAGAGAAATACAGATAGATACAGAGATAGAGATGCTAGCTAGAGGGACATCGGCTAGTTTGAGTGTTGAAGATGACCGCCGGGTGGTTCAGAGGGTGAAGTTATGTGTGTGTGAGAGAAAGATAAAAAGAGGGCACATGACTGCATGTAGAGAGAAACATATATAGTGTGCGTGATAGGAAGCAAGAGTGAGGGCGAGAAAGAAGGTTGATGGAGAAACAGATAAATAGAAAGATAAATATGCTAGCTAGTGTGTGTTAGAGATAGGGGTCGAGTGGATCAGAAGGCCGAGTTATGTGTGTGGGTGTGAGAGAGATAGAGAGAGGGTGCATGTGAGTCACATACAAACAAATATCAGAGAGAAATGAGATCCGGAGAGACGGAGTTTTGTGTCTGCGAGAGAGAAAGATATTTCACAACGAGAGTGATAGCTAGGGAGACATATGAGGGAATGCAAGATATCTCTAGGGAGAGAGAGTGTGTGTGAGCGACATACAAGAGAATGGTGGAGAGATATGAGACCCTGGGAGACAGAGTTTGTGTTTGTGTGTGAGAAAGAGATATTTAAGAGGAAGAGTCATAGCTTCTCATACCTAAGGAGCTAAAGACATCTCTGTGTGAGAGGGGGTGTGCGAGTGGCACACAGGGGAATAGTAGAGAGAAATGAGACCCCGGGAGATGAAGTTTGTGTTTGTGTGAGAGAAAGAGATTTCACATGGAGAATCATAGTTAGAGACACATAGCAGGGAGCGAGATATACTTAGAGAGAGATAGAGTGATGAAGGTCGAAGGAGAGAGTACCGTCAGTGTGTTACGAAGATAAAAGATCATTGTCGACATACAGGTAGCACGAGAGATACCCGAGAGACGATGAACGCGTATAGGTCTAGAGAGATACTCCTATATAAGCATGAGTGATAGCTATATGAGACGAATATCTGGATTAAAGGGGATTCAAATATTTAAACTAGAGATCACGACATCGATAATATCATAACGCAAGCTGGTGTATCAAACATGCATATTCATTTGAATTTGGGGACACGTGTAATGTTATATAGTTTATCAATATTAGTGATCCATAGATTCTTTAATTAGAGACAATGCATGGTTTATATGCAATTAATGTCTAAATGGGATTACACTATTTGTTGCGTGTGTGAAACACATTATACATGTTTGAGAAGTAAAAAAAACCCGCATGAAACACACATTAATTGGAGAGAGTTAGCGAGGAATGCATACATTGGATTTCAACATAAAGTGGTTTCAAATATTTGAAAATCCAAATTAAGATGGATACAGCCTTATGGATATGAGATCATGCCATTTGTAAACCATATTTATGTATAAAGGGTGTTGTGCTTTTGAAAGTATATATAAAAAATGATGTATATAGAATTTTATTTTAATCAAAAATGGATCCTACCCAAACAAAAATAGAATACAAACTGGATTTGAATTGAGTTGGCATGGTAAACGTGCACTCTGCAAAAATTTGAACGAAGTGGGGAAAGTCGCAATAACCGCCCGAAACCAAAATCTGCGAGATGGAAATTATTGCCTATCCCTGACACGCAAAGCCTATCGGCTCGATTTCTATAGGTTTTGATAGGGGTAGGTTTGTAATTTCACTCAAACGTGACATAACCGCCTCTCACTCGGATTCATACACGGTGGGCGCCAAAACACAGTGTCTCCTCGGCCGAAATCGACTCCCTCCCCGATTCATACACGGTGGGCGCCAAAAAAACTCTCGTCGGAAAATATTTGGTGTATGCGAGATTACCGTCCTATCCCCAACCGACTAATATTGCTGTGATGTAGGAAATTTTAAACGGGAGCTAAGTTTGTAAATTTCCTCGCATTTGAGACAAGCGCGCCCTGAAGACATGGTTCCCCCCTTCCTCTCTCCCTCCATTTGCCCATTCGTACTCCGTGGGCGCCAAAACACCCTCTCCACCCCAGCCTCCTCCGTCCGCCACCCCATCCACCGGCGTCCTCCTCCACCATGCCGGAGCTGATACCCCGACTCCGTCGTCCATTACAAGAGATCGACCTCTCTCATTCACGGCTTCGGACCGGGATCCTTGCATCCCGTCCTCTCGCTTCATCCCCGCCGTCGTCCACCTTGCCGGCGCCGCTCCTATGACCATCTCGTCCACCGCACCCCGCCGCCACCGTCTACCCTCCTAGATCTGCTTCCACACCACCGACAGCCATCGCTACCGTAGCACCATCAAATTCTCAGCAGATGCATACGCGGCGCCGCACCAGAGTCGGTACTCTTTCGTATCTTCTCAACTTATTTATCGCATCAAGAAAATAGATCGCCACTGCTTTACTCTGATTTCTTGTCCATCACTTACTTGTTAGTTGAAAGCAAACATTGGTTGCGAAGTTGCCTTTGTCCGGTTTGCACCTTCAGATCCACCATGGCACGCTCAACACTATACTCGCAATGCTTATGGTTTTCCCCTTTTATATTCCACACTAGTTAAATGACAGTAGACTAAATTTCAAAATTGGGTCAGTCGATTTTTGAGAGCTCGCCGGAGTTCGACGGTGCGAAGGAAGGGGCTCAGGTGGGGACAGTGGTTGTGGGGGGCGGTGGTGGGGCCTCGCTGAACGAAGAAAACTCAACGCGGGTGGGGGCGGGGGTGGCGGAGGAACACAGGCGGTGGGGGCGGTTCAGGGGAGGGCGGGGGGGGGGGGGGGGGGCGGTGTTGAGGAAGGATGGTAGGTTCGCGCGGGCGGCCCGTGCGGTGTTTTGTATGGGAAGAATCAGAGACAAGGAAGATGAAGGGTTAGGAGACATAGGATCTTCATCCAACCGCCTGAAATGGTCGACTGACCCAAATGACAAAAGTCACGCGACTTGCATGTAGACATGCCTTTATATTCAATACCATCATCGTAGCTGCTTCGCACTGCTCCTGAATCCATCAAGCTAAACAACGTGCCACTCATAATTCCAAACTTGTTGCTCAAATACGAATCTGATATGATGCTGATATTACTAAAACAGATAACGTTTAATTGGTTAGCTATTGTTCCTACTTTACTTTCGAAAAGCATGTGCACCGCATATAGAGAGACAGCAGGGAGTTGCATTCTTAATGCGCTCTGGTTCATCATGTGTGGGCACTGCGCAACGAACATTTTATTATCCAAAATTTGCTTGCTCTTCTTTAGCATGTTCCTCTTCCATTCTTCTTTAATAAGTACTCTCTCCGTTCCTAAATACAAGTCTTTGTATAGATTCCACCATGGTCTACATATGGAGCAAAATGAGTGAATCTACACTCTAAAATGTATATGTATACATCTGTATGTGATCCATAGTGGAAATCTCTACAAAGACTTATATTTTGGAACGGAGGGAGTATGATAGTAGTACAGTATGTTCCTTGTAGTGAAGATGAGCAGGGACATTTGCAGTGTAGAGGTCTACACGGTCGGTTGTGATGGACACTTTGAACTCTTCGGGCCTCTTTGATTCGTAGGATTTTCTAAACATAGGAATAGGAATTGTAGTGGCCTGCCCACTTGAATCCTATAAGATTAGCAAGGAAATGCGAGGAGCTGTGTCGCCTTTGAGAGTTACACTGATATTAACAGTACTGCACCTTCAGTTGAAGAGAGCTGGTATCCGAATCCTTTCTAGCCGTACCGGCAATACTAGCACATATATTCCAGCAAATTCCACTTTGCGGATTTTACTCCTGATGCTTAGGGTTTTCCCATTATATCTACACTACGATCTGTGTAGGTGCTTTGTGTCCTACTAGCAGCTGTTCACCCTTTAAAGCTAAATAACACACCAATCATACGTCCTAAGGTTCTTCAAATACGAATGTGATATGATACTGACATTAGCTAACAGACGCACATTTAATTGGTTAGCTAATGCTCCCATTTGAGTTTCCAAATGCATGTGGCCACATATAGAGAGACATCATGGAATTTCATTTCTTTGGCGCTCTGATTCATCATGGGTGGGCAAACAACATTGTATAGAAAGAAGAGGAATCTCAATAATATGCTTCCTCTTCTGTTCTTTAACATGTTCCTCTTTTGTTCTTCTTTAGTAAGAACAGTATGTTCCTTGTCAGGAAGGGGAGCAGGGACATCTGCAGTCGACAGCTCTATTGGGCCGGTTCTCCTAAATGATTTTGCACTTCGAGTTGGTCTGCCATAATACCCCAGAAATGGTGGGAGCTGCGCGGTCTTTGATAGACTAAACTGATAGTAACAGTTGTGCGCCTTCAGATGAATAGAGCTGGCCTGTAGGTGATCGATAGGCTGCATATTAGTAGCGGAAAAACCCTGTGTTTTCCAGCCAGTTCCTCTTTCCCGATTTATTTATGGTGGTTATGGTGTACCCCTATTATTTACTCTATGATCTGCCTACTGGCTCTGCGCTCTCGTTATCATGGTTTGGCAATAAACTTTCTATATGGTATATTATGAACCTATCATCTCCCAACTATCCTTACATCTGGGGCCCCCAACAAGGAGCCTATTTTTTGTGTAGTTGTGCCATATTATATTAATCTACTCACCATATTACAGCACACATGGGCTCTCTCATCAGAATCAAGTGATAGCACACAAGGGTTTACAGGGAGCCTCTATTATATTACAATATCCTCTGCATTACAAAGATAATCTCATTACTATTTGTGTTTTCATGCTTTACAGATATTGTACATAATCACAATGAATATAAGAATGCACACATCAGAAGAATATTGCGGAACAGTTCAATGGGTAACAAACTTGGCATCAAGGGAATGAGGTCCATTGTGGATGCAATGAAACCCACATGCTCCCGACCTATAGATTCGTATTCAGAATATGATCCTAATGACTATTCTGAGCTCAAGGAGTCAAAGGCAGATGGCCTATCCTGTTCACCCAATAAGGTGCATGTTCTAATTTGCCATGGTTTTATTGGTTGCACATATCTTGCATAAGGTGTCTTGCATTTCTTTTGCTTCATTGCACCGCTATCTGCTTAGTTTACTCATGATATATGTGAAGATGCCATGCCCATGCATTATCAACACCTATTCCATTTGTCGTCATACCATGTTTTTCCATTCAAATGCCGTTCTTGTGTTTCAGACATCCAAAAGGAAGAGGGTGATTGCAGAACCTGAAGGAGTACAAGCAAAGTCCTTGAAAAAGGTGGTGCTACCAGAGAAATCACATAGCACCCGACGTATATTGGCGATAGAACCAGCGCCGCAAAACCTAGGATATCGTAACTATGCTTGTCGCTGCTTTGCTCTTGTGAGTACCTATTATCCTATCGCTGTCCTTAC
This sequence comes from Thinopyrum elongatum, assembly GCA_011799875.1. Taxonomy (NCBI): domain Eukaryota; kingdom Viridiplantae; phylum Streptophyta; class Magnoliopsida; order Poales; family Poaceae; genus Thinopyrum; species Thinopyrum elongatum. Next base: position 108,493,132 of record CM022301.1, read on the forward strand.
ATTCATACCTGGTGGATTTGTGACATCATTGTGCATTATAGCTTGCTTATCCACTGTTCGCTCCAAATTATCATATCTATATTAATGCTTAAATTAATGTAGAATAAACCCAATGCCTATGAAGAAATTTAGTTCTACATTGTTCTTGTAAGTATCTGTTGTCCTTCATCACTGTACTTATATTTGTCAGCTAGTTCTTCATGTACACTTTGCAGCTTATTTTCCCTTGTCCTCCATTTTTCTACACATCAAATCTACATTTACGCTTGCCAAAATATTGAATAAAACCAATGTTACTGAAGAAGTTTAGCTCCGCATTGCTCATGTCAGTGCCTTCTGCCTGTATGCTGTATTTACATTTGTACTCTGCATCTTAAGTTAAATAATTGCCATTTGTTCCTATATTTTCACATCTATATTTACTCTTAACAAAATGTAGAATAAAGGCAATACTCTTGAAGAAGAGTGTGCAGTAAACTTCTTGAATTGCCCCCCCCCCCATCAATATGGACAAGGCCTTTATAGAGCCTGTCTTCACTACTAATGTAAGTTTGTCCTCCTCGAGCCTTCAAACTTTGTTGTGTATATTTGGATAGCTATGAGTGCAAATGCTGTTTATTTTTGTCGTCTGCATCAAATTGCTTGTTCAAAGTTTATAAAGTTGAAGTACATAAACATAAGTTTGTCCTTCTCAATTTCAGTCTTTAGTTGTACAATCTAGTTCCTTATTCATATCATGTAAATTGAACTAAACATAGCAAGTCATCTTCTTTAGCACTATGTGTGTGCTTGTGTTCTTGATCTGTAATCAAGTGATGTGGTGACACTACCAACAACAGCACAATGTCATATCCTGCTATGTCTCAACTATGAACAATGCCATATTATATTAATGTTATTTAAATCGTGTCTCTTTATTTACCAATCTGAAATGGTATAAATTGACAGTACACTCACCATTCATGCTTATACGTTGTTTAGAACTACATCTATGCTTGTGTTCTTGATCTGTAATCCAGTGGTCTGGTGAAGCTGGCCGCTCCTGCACAATGCCATTTCCTGCCGTCTTAACTATGAACAATGCCTATTATGTTAATGCTATTTTAAACCGTGTCTCTTTATTTTTGACAAAGAAATGAGATGAATTGACAGCGCTGATGCTTATACGTGCAAAACCTGTTATCTACCTACTTGTTTCTCTTTCAGGGTGACAACACTGCTGCTAGGAAGAACTGCCACAATGATAGTGAGACGAACCAATTGCTTGTCCCTCTAACACATATTCCAGAGGAGAAGGCAACACATCTTGAGGGTAGGGATACAACCACGAAGTCACATCTTGATGTAGTGTCAAACTTACTCGGTGACACAAGCTCGATGAAGTCACCGCCTGAATCTGTTCGACTTCTTCAGTCTGAAATTCAAGCAGAAATACATGCTTCCGCTCAAATCCAACTGGAACTCCAATCTCTATGCAAGATTAACCGTAAGTACATGACGTTTATTGAAGTTATGCAGCTTAAGTTGGTGGATATGAGCGCCAAAGAAGGGCAGTCTCATCAAGTTGCTAAGCTGCTTGCGCTGCAGCTCCTGGGCCGGGCTAACCTTTCTTGAACTGTGTTGAAGTGCTATTGGTTCTGTCTATTATTTTGTCCGCCTGTTAACTTCCACTAGTGGCAACCTGCCCAGTTTATGTAATCTGCTGTCTGGTTGCCCTTTATTATCACTGGCGGCGAACTTTGATGCTGAGGGGATGTAATATGCTGTAATTTCTTTGTTCTATAGTCTAGGTTTATTCTTGGTCAGTATGCCGTAATTTAGGCCGGAAGGTTCAGTGGATCTTAGTGTTGTCGGTCTTCAGGCCGGTCCGTTACTCATATGGGCCAAAACGTGGGCCTACAATCATCTTGGGCCATTAGCAGGTCTAAACCTATAGTAGTTTCCCGCCTTTAACAGGCCGAGTAAAGTTCTGGCCAACTGGGCCAGAGAGTACCATGGGCTTTTAACAGGCTAAAACCTAGATTGGGCTAGCATTGAGCCAAAAAATTCACGGGCCAATACAGACCGAAACTGCCTAAGGCCCATGTTTGGCCCAAATAGGACGAGCAGTTAATAGGCCAAAATATATCTCGGGCCTGTTTGGCCCAACAAAATTATGGGCTTTAAGCAGGCCGGTATCCATGCGGGCCATAGGCCCAGCAGTGTCACGGGCCATTATCAGATGGACTGTAAGCAGGCCGGATTCAATGCAGGCTGTAATTAGGCCCAACAGTTACACGGGCCATTAACAGGCCGATAGGCCAGTTGGGCTGAAATTTATCCATGAAGACTACGGGCCGTTAAGAGGCCTAAAGTTACTTCGGACAAGAAATAGCCCAGTTTCTGCATGAGCCGTTAAATGGCCTAAAGTTACACCGGGCCGACAACGTCCCAGATGCACCACGAACCGCTAACAGGCCGAAACTATTATCGGGCCGAACTGGTAAACGGGCATTTAACAGGCTGAAATACAAACCTGTCTTAGAATGGGCCCAAAAGAACAGTGGCATGTTAACGGGGCTGATCCGATATGGGCCGTAATTTGGCCCAAAACACGGCAGGCTGTGAATGGGCCTGATCTGGTATGGGCCTCAATTTGACCCAAAACATGGCAGGCTGTTAACGGGCCAACCCACTACTGTCTGAAAAAACATGGTGGGCCTTTAGCTGGGCCAGCCTTTTCACCAGAATGGGACTCTGTTGGGCCGTGCCACGTGTCGACGTATCATAGGCGCCTCCTGTCCAATGAGTGGATGACATCTGTCCCAACGGTGAGCCAACACATGTTTCCTTCGGCCAATGAGAATTTTACACGTGGAAAATCCCCATTGGTCCGGGCTGTTAACGGGTTATCGGATCCAAAACCGAACCCGATAGCTTAACAGCGACCAGTTACGGTCGATGCCACGTGTCGGTCACACTTGACGAAAGCACTTCTATGACGCATGATTTATCGTCATGGAAGTGGACACTTCCATGATGATAATTTTGGTAATGTCATGGAACACTTCTACGACAGCATAGGTATGACTATCTTGATTCTATCATAAAATCGTCATGGATGTACATGCTTGACAGAAAACATGACCTACTGTGACAAACACATATCATCAAGGAAGTGTATTTTTCTGTAGTGGCTACTCATGTTGATCTCCCTAAATAGAAGTGGTTTAAATATCACCCACCAATTAAAGAAGAAATTAAAGAATCGGTACCAGCTAAAGAGGAAACTATTGTTTATAATGTTAATCCAGTTGTTCCTACTGCTTATATTGAGAAACCACCTTTCCCTGTTAGGATAAAGGAACATGCTAAAGTATGGACTGTGGTCAAAAAAAGTTATATTAGAACACCGAAACGTGATGAACAAATTAAAGTAGAGCCTAGTGTTGCTATGGTTAAAGATCTCTTGGAAGAAGATATAGATGGGCATGTTATTTACTTCTGTAATGAAGCTACTAGAATTGTCAAACCCGATAAAACGGATAATCATAGACTCATTGTTGGCATGCCCGTTGTCTCGGTTAAAATAGGAGATCACTGTTATCATGGTTTATGCGACATACGTGCTAGCGTAAGTGCTATTCCTTATACCTTATATCAAGAAATTATGAATAACATAGCACCTGCAGAGAGAGAAGACATAGATGTTACTATTAAACTTGCTAATAGAGACACTATTTCACCAATTGAGATTGTTAGAGATGTTGAAGTCTTGTATGGGAAAATAAAATACCCTACTGATTTTCTTGTTCTTGGTTCCCCAGAAGATGACTTCTGTCCCATTATCTTTGGTAGACCTTTCTTGAACACCGTTAATGCTCAAATAGATTGTAAGAAACAAACTGTCGGTGTCAGCTTTGGTGATGAGTCTCATGTGTTTAATTTTTCCAAGTTTAGTAGAAAGCTTCATGAAAAAGAATTGCCTAGTAAAGATGAAATAATTGGTCTTGCTTCTATTGATGTGCCTCCTACTGATCCTTTAGAACAATATTTGCTAGACCATGAAAATGATTTACATATGCGTGAAAGAAATGAAATAGATGAGATTTTCTTTGAACAACGTCCTCTGCTTAAACACAATTTGCCTATTGAAACTCTAGGAGGTCCTCCTCCACCTAAAAGTGATCCTGTGTTTGAATTAAAACAATTGCCAGACACTTTGAAATGTGCTTATCTTGATGAAAAGAAGATATATCCTGTTATTATTAGTGCTAACCTTTCAGAACATGAAGAAGAAAGATTATTGAAAGTTCTAAGGAAGCACCGAGCTGCTATTGGATATACTCTTGATGATATAAAGGGCATTAGTCCCACTCTCTGTCAGCACAAAATCAATATGGAACCTGATGCTAAACCCGTTGTTGATCACCAACATCGGTTAAATCCGAAGATGAAAGAAGTGGTAAGAACGGAGATATTAAAACTTCTGGAAGCAGGTATAATCTATCCTATAGCTGATAGTAGATGGTAAGTCATGTTCATTGTGTTCCTAAGAAAGGAGGTATTACTGTTGTTCCTAATGATAAGAATGAACTTATTCCACAAAGAATTGTTACAGGCTATAGAATGGTAATTGATTTTAGAAAATTAAACAAAGCAACTAGAAAAGATCATTACCCTCTGCCTTTTATTGATCAAATGCTAGAAAGATTATCTAAGGACACACACTTTTGCTTCCTTGATGGATACTCTGGTTTTTCACATATACCTGTTTCTCAACCTTATCAAGAAAAGACCACTTTCACTTGTCCCTTTGGAACTTATGCTTATAGACGTATGCCTTTCGGTTTATGCAATGCACCTGCTACCTTTCAAAGATGTATGACTGCTATATTCTCTGACTTTTGTGAAAAGATTGTTGAGGTTTTCATGGATGACTTTTCTGTATATGGGAAGTCTTTTGATGATTGTTTAAGCAATCTTGATCAAGTTTTGCAGAGATGCGAGCAAACAAATCTTGTCTTGAATTGGGAGAAGTGCCACTTTATGGTTAATGAAGGTATTGTTTGGGGCATAAAATTTCTGAAAGAGGTATTGAAGTGGACAAAGCTAAGGTTGATGCAATTGAGAAAATGCCATGTCCTAAAGATATCAAAGGTATTCATAGTTTCCTAGGTCATGCTGGTTTCTATAGGAGATTTATCAAAGAGTTTTCTAAAATTTCTAGGCCTCTTACAAATCTTTGGCAAAAGGATGTTCCTTTTGTCTTCGATGATGATTGTTTAGAAGCCTTCGAAACACTTAAGAAAGCCTTAATTTCTGCACCTATTGTTCAACCACCTGATTGGAACTTGCCTTTTGAAATTATGTGTGATGCTAGTGATTATGCTATTGGTGCTATTCTAGGACAAAGAGTTGATAAGAAACTGAATGTTATTCATTATGCTAGTAAAACTCTAGACAGTGCACAATGAAATTATGCTACTACTGAAAATGAATTTCTAGCAGTGGTGTTTGCTTGTGATAAATTTAGATCTTACATTTTTGACTCTAAAGTTATTGTTCACACTGACCATGCTGCGATTAAATATCTTATGGAAAAGAAAGATGCTAAACCTAGACTTATTCGATGGGTTCTCTTGTTCCAAGAATTTGATTTACATATCACTGATAGAAAAGGAGCTGAGAACCCCGTAGCTGATAACTTGTCTAGGCTTGAAAATGTGCTTAATGACCCACTACCTATTGATGATAGTTTCCCTGATGAGCAGTTAGCTGCAATAAATGTTTCTAATAATACTCCTTGGTACGCTGATTATGCTAATTACATTGTTGCTAAGTATTTACCACCTAGGTTTACCTACCAACAAAAGAAAAATTTCTTGTATGACTTAAGACATTACTTTTAGGATGGCCCGCATCTTTATAAAGAAGGAGTAGATGGTATTATTAGACATTTTGTACATGAGCATAAACAGGGACAAATCCTACGGAAATGTCACTCCGAAGCTTATGGAGGGCATCATGTTGGAGACAGAACTGCTCACAAGGTATTGCAATCTGGATTTTATTGGCCTACTCTCTTCAAGGATGCCCGTAAGTTTGTCTTATCTTGTGATGAATGCCAAAGAATAGGTAATATCGGTAAGCGTCAAGAAAAGCCTATGAATTATTCACTTGCTGTTGAACAATTTGATGTTTGGGGATTTGATTACATGGGACCTTTTCGTTCCTCTAATGGGTATACACATATTTTGGTTGCTGTTGATTATGTTACTAAATGGGTAGAAGCTATTCCAACCAGTAGTGTTGATCACAACACCTCTATTAAAATGCTTAAGCAAGTTATTTTCCCAAGGTTTAGAGTCCCTAGATATTTAATGACTGATGGTGGTTCACACTTTATTCATGGTGCTTTCCGCAAAATGCTTGTCAAGTATGATGTTAACCATAGAATTGCATCACCCTATCATCCTCAGTCTAGTGGTTAAGTTTAACTTAGCAATAGAGAAATAAAATAAAATTTACAAAAACTGTCAATAGGTCCCGGAAGAATTGGTCTAAGAAACTAGATGATGCACTTTGGGCTTATAGAACAGCATATAAAAATCCTATGGGTATGTCTCCTTATAAAATGGTTTGTGGAAAATCTTGTCATTTGCCTCTTGAGTTAGAACATAAAGCATATTGGGCAGTTAAAGAACTCAATTAGGATTTCAAACTTGCCGGTGAAAAGAGGTTATTTGATATTAGCTCATTAGATGAATGGAGGACCCAAGCTTATGAGAATGCCAAATTATTTAAAGAAAAAGTTAAAAGATTGCATGATAAAAGAATCCAAAAGCGTGAGTTCATAGTCAAAGAATATGTTCTTTTGTACAACTCTCATTTCTGGTTCTTTGCAGGAAAACTCCTCTCCAAATGGGAAGGACACTATGTTATCGAGGAGGTTTATCGGTCTGGACCTATCAAAATAAACAATGCCGAATGTACTAACCCGAAGGTTGTCAATGGGCAACGAATAAAACATTATATCTTAGGTACGCCCATTAATGTTGAAAGTAATATTATCCAAACATTGACACCGGAAGAACACATAAAAGAGTCCTTCCGGAACACTCCAGAATCTTGAAAAAGGAGGAGGTACGTGATAAAGTTAGTAAACGGACTCCGAAAAATCTGCAAAAATATTTTTTGTCAGTTTTGGAATATTTAGAAAATTAGGAAAATAAGAAACTACCGAGAAAGTGACCCTGGTGGGCACAAGACACCAGGGCGCCAGGCGCGCCCAGGTGGGTTGTGCCCACCTGGGTGCCTTCTGGACTCCGTTTTTCTAACTTTTTCTTGTTTCCCAAGATAAAAAATCTTTATATACCCCCCGAACCTATTGACCACCGTGTCACAGACAAATTTTCTGTTTTCCTTTCCTTGCTGTTTCCTGACAGATCCCATCTACCATGGCCGCTTCAAGCTCCTCCATGGACAAGTTCTTCAAGAACATCACCAACCCATACTTGCGGGAGGTGGTGCAGCATCCTCAGGTCATCCAGCTGCATGAGGGGGTGCTCCACATCCGCGATGTGCAAGGGCCCAAGGGGACAGGAACCGTGGAGGCCAGGCTTGAAGCTATGGAGCCGGAGGTCTTTCGATGCAAGGGGATGGTGGAGCGTGGACTCAATGCCAATCACCTCATGATCATGGACCTTACCCATGATCTCAAGGTGGATGGCAAGTCCATGAAGGACATCGTCTTCACCCTCAACGAGCAAAACAACTTCCTCCTAAGCCAGATCTATGATCTCCAAAACCAAATCTTTGAATATGAGGCGAGGTTTAAAGGTATGAGTTTGGCTGCCAGTTGCAGGACCCGTGAGACTCATTCTTCCTCTTACGATGGTGGACTTCTGCCATGGAAACCCGAGGACAAGATCGCATCTACTTCATCACCACCACCCTCTTCTTCATCACCAAAAGAAAATTGAGTATCGGGTATGGGCACTCCCCTTGGCTTCCGCCAAGCTTGGGAGAGGTGTCGCGGTATTGTATCATCCCCACTATCTTTTGCCTTTACTTATCTTAGTTCGATCTTTTGCTTTAGATGAATAAAATTCTAGTTCGGTCTTTTGCTTCAGATGAATAAATGTTTAGTTCGATCCTTTCTTTTCGAGAGTTTTCTTAGTGATCTATCCTTGTAAACATGTGCGAGATATTTAATAAAGTTTAGTTTGAGTTTTTGCTTTCTTTACTTTCATGTTGCAATAAAAATAAAGGAAATAAATGAAAAAGATCATATGCTAATCTTATGGTAAGTGATGACACCACATAAGGAAAAGTATAAGTAGGAAATTTTATTAGAGATTGACAAACATAGCATTAGTCAATGATGCAACTCATGAAAGAATTAATAAGGGAAGAGAAGATTCACATATAAATACACTATCCTAGAAATCTTTTGTGATTGTGAGCTCCCATCAAAATATTATATGTCAAAATTGTTGACGTTGGACAAGGAAGACAACGTAATGATTTATGTTTGTTCATATTCACATAGAAGTTATATTGTCATAGATCCTCCAACATGTGGTGCTTGCCCCTATCTTTGCTAGCCAAAAATTCTGCACCAAGTAGAGATACTACTTGTTTATCCAAAAACCCTTAAACCCAAATCTTATTTTCAAGAGTCCACCATACCTACCTAAGGATTGAGTAGGATCATTCAAGTAAGTTGTCATTGGTGCAATAAGGCAATAAAAATTGCTTCTAAAACTGTGAGATCATTTAGTGTAAAAGAAGATTGAGCATTGTACGAACTTGTGATGGTGAAGAATAAAAGCGACATACTACATAATAAAGGTTGCCATCACAAGGGGCAATATAATGTGACATTCTTTTGCACTAAGGGGTTGAGCATACAAACAAATATGCGCATGGCAACGTCTGCTTCCCTCTGCGAAGGGCCTATCTTTTACTTTTATGTATGAGTCAAAGTTTTTCCCTCTATCCTTTTTTATTTTTCTCCTTTTGCAAGCATCATGTGGCGAGGAAAGATCTAGGCACATATGTCCAGTTGAATATGGTGGCATAAGTTATTATTGTTGACATCACCCTTGAGGTGAAAACGTTGGGAGGCGAAACTATAAGCCCCCATCTTTCTATGTGTCCGGTTGAAACATTTTGCTCATGTGTATGCGATGAGTGTTAGCAATCATAGAAGACTATATGATGGTTGAGTATGTGGACTTGCCAAAAGGCTCCGATACATGACCCTTCCTGAAAAGATGATGAATTGTAGTTGCAAAGTTGACTGAGAACACAGTTTGTTGGTTCCTAATAGAGTTTATGCTTTATACTTTAATTGTGTGATGAATTGCCACTTATTCATGGGGAGTCTATGATAAAAGTTCTATGATAAAATTTTTATGTTTAAATTTGTTGTTGTTATAATAATCTACATGATGCTTCTATGTCCGTATTTTGTTTTTATCGACACCTCTCTCTCTAAGAATGTGGACATGTTTTTCGATTTCGGTTTTCGCTTGAGGACAAGCGAGGTCTAAGCTTGGGGGACTTGATACGCCCATTTTGCATCATGTTTTCCTACTGTTATTTATGATGTTTTTATGCATAATAGTGCTTTTTGGAGTAATTCTAATGCCTTTTCTCTCATAATATGGAAGGTACACACAAAGAGGGAGAATTCCGGCAGCTGGAAATCTGGACCTGGAAAAGCTACGTCAGGCTACCTATTCTGCACAACTCCAAACAAGCTGAAACTTTATGGAGATTTTATAGAATATTTGAAGAATATTGGAGAAAATAAGTACCAGAGGGGGCCCACCAGGTGGGCACAACCCACCTGGGCGTGCCAGGGAGCCCAGGCGCGCCCTGGTGGGTTGTGCTCACCCAGGCCCACCTCCGGTGCCCATCTTCTGGTATATAAGTCATTTTGACCTAGGAAAAATAAGGAGAGGACTTTCGGGACGAAGCACCGCCGCCTCGAGGCAGAACTTGGGCAGGAGCATGTTTGCCCTCCGGCGGAGCGATTCCGCCGGGGGAACTTCCCTCCCGGAGGGGGAAATCATCGTCATCATCATCACCAACAACTCTCCCATCTTTGGGAGGGCAATCTCCATCAACATCTTCAACATCACCATCTCCTCTCAAGCCCTAGTTCATCTCTTGTGTTCAATCTTTGTACCGGAACTATAGATTGGTGCTTGTGGGTGACTAGTAGTGTTGATTACATCTTGTAGTTGATTACTATATGGTTTATTTGGTGGAAGATTATATGTTCAAATCCAATATGATATTTAATACCCCTTTGATCTTGAGCATGTTTATCACTTGTGAGTAGTTACCTTTGTTCTTGAGGTCACGGGAGAAATCATGTTGCGAGTAATCATGTGAACTTGATATGTGTTCGATATTTTGATAGTATGTATGTTGTGATTCCCTTAGTGGTGTCATGTGAATGTCGACTACATGACACTTCACCATACTTGGGCCTAAGGGAATGCATTGTGGAGTAGTTATTAGATGATGGGTTGGGAGAGTGACAGAAGCTTAAACCCTAGTTTATGCGCTATTCCGTACGGGACCGAATGGATCCAAAAGTTTAATGCTATGGTTAGAATTTATTCTTAATACTTTTCTCGTAGTTGCGGATGCTTGCGAGGGGGTTAATCATAAGTAGGAGGTTTGTTCAAGTAAGAACAACACCTAAGCACCGATCCACCCACATATCAAATTATCAAAGTAGCGCACGCAAATCGAACCAACATGATGAAAGTGACTAGATGAAATTCCCGTGTACCCTCAAGAACACTTTGCTTACTATAAGAGACCATTTTGGCATGTACTTTGCCTCAAAAGGATTGGGCTGCCTTGCTGCACTTTTGTTACTACTATCATTACTTTCTCGTTACAAATTATCTTGCTATCAAACTACTCTGTTACTTACAATTTCAGCACTTGCAGACATTACCTTGCTAAAAACCACTTGTCATTTCCTTCTGCTCCTCGTTGGGTTCGACACTCTTACTTATCGAAAAGAGCTACAATTGATCCCCTATACTTGTGGGTCATCAATGATGCCCTTGACGTGGAGGGTTGTCGTCTTCAAGTTGCTCTTGGTGTAGAGGATTCCCATTGTCTTTTTGCTCTTGGTGAAGTTGTGGTTCTTGTCGAGCTTGTTATTCATGTCTAGCTTGAGGAGGAGCTTGTGGAACTTTCCGGTGCAAATGTGCTTGATGTATGTGTTCTTGTACTTGCTCGCAAAGTGCGTCTTCTTCTTCTTGAACACGTCGGTTGCGGTTGGTGACAGTACGATTGGTATGGAGGAGAGCACGTTGTCCTTCAAGAGCTTGTGTTTCACGCCGTTGTTGTTGTTGTTGTTGATGTTGTGCCTCGGCATCTTGTTCGTCTTGATGTTGTCGCGCTTGCTCTTCCTCTTGCTCTCGCTGGCGTAGGCGTTCTTGTTCTTCCACTTGTTGGTGTTGGCGTTGCCTTTCTTGTGCTTGCGCAAATGTAGCTTGGTTTTGACGGTGTCGATGTTCTTGCGCGAGGAGTTGCTCTTGATGATCGAGGCCGTGTAGAGGATTGCGGTTTGCTTGGCGGTCTTGGCGCGCGACTCATCAAAGAGTGTTTGATGTCAGTGTACTTGAGCCCGAGATGGTGTCATCTTAGTGTCGACTCGAGTGGCTCCATCTTGAGTAGGACAATGAGGTAGAAGAGTGGTTGACCATCATGGCTCGAATATCCTCCTTGAGAGAGGCCATGTATGTATCGAAGTAGTCTCTTGTACATTGCTCGGATTGTCGTAAGTCGGTGGCGAGGTTGTCGATGCGGTCGCCCAAAGCTTGTTGTTCTTGATGCAAAGCCTGTTGTGCACCAAAGAGGTGGCTCTTGGTGACGTAGGAGGTCGAGTTGTCGTCTTGCTCGATGAAGAGTGGGTTGGTCGAAGAACTTGGTCTATCCATCATTTCAAGGAAATGTGTGAGTGTGTGAAAGATAAGAACTATACCAAATGTACCTTGACCGATGTTGAGGGTGGATCAAAGATCACTCAATGATGTAACAAGGAAATAGCACAATTGGTACCGTATCTCGTCAATCTCTCAAACCTACACAAAGAAAGCTTATGGTGGATCTCGGTTAGGATGGTGGCACAAAATTTATGCAATTGTTAGTGAGACTCAAAAATGTTGAAAAAGATTCGCAAATTTGCAAATGCAATAAGTAGACCAATAGCAAATAGTGGTACACGAAAACACACACAAGGATAGATAAATGGGGTCGTGCAACCAAGGAATGAGGCAAAATGTGAAATCCACGAAAATGCTCTTGTTGCACAACTCTAGAGATACGCTAGCACGATTGCACAATAGGCGGATATGAAACTTGTGCACAACCTACTAAGAAAAATGCAACGACTTCTATCCCAAGTATGCTATATGTATGGTGTTCCGATGATATGATCCAAGATGATCGAGTATGACAATCTTAATGTAGTATGATGCTATGGTTCTTGCTTAAAAGCTCTTTGCTTATCTTTCTCTTTTGCTTAAAAGCTTGTTTGGATCTTTCACTTTTGAGCTCTTTCTTTGGCCTCTTATGCAAAACTTCACGAACCAAAATAGCAATTGAGTATATGCAATGACAACCTTCTGACACAAGAGATGATATCAAGATATGAATGCCAAGATCATGTGATATATGCAACGAGATGATGATCACTAATGTGCACAAGTAACGTTGCCTGCAATACTCAAAGGCTAGTCTCGATAGGAAAGGTATGCAAGAATGGTCTATGGGGTTATCAATGCAATGGCAAGGAGTAGACAAAGATGTCGTCGAGGTTACCGTCCTTGCTTACGGTTGAAGGTGTCAAAATTGTTGAGCGGTTGTTGTCGATGACGAGTCCGTGGCGAAGATGAGCGGCGGTGGTGTTGATGTCGAACCGTCCCTAAGTTGCCGAAACGCGTTAGGAAACGGGAAACCGCAACTCAAATTCTCAAAACAAAACGTGTCAAAATTTTCTGATTTTGGTAGCGGGTAAGCGGTGGTGGTTGCGGAAAGCGGTGGTGGTATGCAGAAGTGATGGTGATATGCCCAGTCAAAATTGGCGAGAGTTAGGCGGTAAACGGGGCGGTGGAGGAGTTGTTGCTGCTAGGGGCCGGATGTCCGAGCTTGCAAGCCGGATGTCCAAGAATCACGAACCGGATGTCCGGGCTCTGGGTCCGTGGTTGAACTCGATGAACTCGTGGGAAAAAGTCAATTCCGGGGCAACATTCGAGAGATTTCGTGGATGGAAATTGGGGAAAAGATGGCGAAAAGCTAGATCTACCTGCTACACACGAAATCCACGGATCAAATCCAACAAAACTTCATCACACCAACAAATCACAAAAAAAATTGGGGCTATTTTTGGTGGGGATTTTCGAAATTTAGGGAAGAACACAACAAAACAAGGCTAGAAAACAAGGGTAGGGCTCCAAATTTGTGATCAACCAAGGCTCATGATACCAAGATGATGTAGGGTGGAAACCCTAGGGCCGATCTTTCATGATTGGAGCGGATCCTATGAAGAACACGAGAGGAAAACAAGAAGGGAAACACGAGAGACATCACTCAACCCAACAAGATTCGATTACACATGTGCTAGATCCTCGAAACACAAAGAGATACACGATCCACGATCAACAAAGGATGATACAAGTAGCAAGTTCTTCTCCGTGAGGAGGTCTTGAGGGGTCTTCCCGTGAGGGGTCTTGAATCCACTTGGGGGATCTTCTCCGTAGAGGTCGTGAACTCCGATGGAGAAGGTATCAAGTGGAGAGCAAAGCTCTATCTCAAATGAGCTACCAGTTTGCTAACCCTAGAAAGAGGGAGTAGGAGGAGGAGGAGTATATATAGTGTAAGTGGGCGAAGGGGTACATGGGCCTCGTCCCTTCATTGTGCGCAGACAGACGGAGCTGGATGTCCGGGCGTTGGGCCGGATATCCGGGCCTTCGCGAGGAGCCGGATGTCCGGGCTGGCAGGGCTGGTCTCGGTGCTCTCTGGATAGGCGGTGTCCAGATTTCCGGGATGGAGGCCGGATGTTCGGCGGCTTGGGAAGAGCCGGATGTCCGGGCCCTTTGCCGGATGTCCGGGCTGATGGGGTCTAGCTTCGGTGGTGTTCTGTGATGGGCGCCGGATGTCCGGGCTGGGGTCGGGCCGGATGTCCGGGCCCTGTAGCTTCGGCTGGGCGGTGGCTGTGGTAGATGCTCCAGGGGCCGGATGGCCGGGGTTCGGGGCCGGTTGTCCGGGTCCTGGAGACTTCTCTGGTTCCTTCCGTCTGTTCATCTTCATCCGTGAACATGGGGACTTGTCCGTCTTCACGTGGATCTTTGGGAGGGCCTTCTTGGTACCTAATCGTGCACAACATTTCGGACTTAGGTAGTAACCATGTCTCCAGTGGATCATATGGAATATCACTAAGGAAGAAGTCACCTTGGTCTCGAGGGCTCTAGCTCGTGCTCGTGTCATTGGTCCTCATGGCACTTGATGAGACGATGGTAGGTCCATGGGGATGACCATAGGATGCTCCGCATCACATGTTCTGATGGCTCTCTTACTTAGTAAGAGGGGGTGGAGGGGTATATATATCCTCCATAGAAAATCCAACCGTTACACATTTTTGAACCAACTTGGTGGCACCGATTAGAAATTTTGGTGGCACCGACCTATGTAAAAGATATGAACGTTAGGAATCTCGGTGGGACCAACGGAAACATCTCGGATGAACCGATGTGCAATGGTTAGGGCAAACCTTGTTTCAGTGGCACCGATTGCATCAACTTGGTAGGACCGAAGTGAAGCAATAAGGCAACAAAAAGGTTGGCACTCCGTCTTGGTGGGACCGATTGCAAAACTCGGTGGGACTGCTACTTCTTGAGCTTGCGTTGATTTTTCCCTTGAAGAGGAAAGGGTGATGCAGCAAAGTAGCGATAAGTATTTCCCTCAGTTAAGAACCAAGGTATCAATCCAGTAGGAGAGGCACAAGCAAGTCTCTAATATATGCACCTGCACAAACTAACAAACACTTGCACACAACGCGAAAAAAGGGGTTGTCTATCCCTTCACGGTCACTTGCAAGAGTGAGATCCAATAGAGATAGATTTAAAATAATACTAGAAGGCAAACTAAAGTAAACACAAATAAATTGCAGCAAGGTATTTTTTGTGTATTTGGTTTCATAGATCTGAAAATAATATGATGGAAAATAGACCTCGGGGCCATAGGTTTCACTAGAGGCTTCTCTCTCGAAGAAAGCATACAGTGGGTAAACAAATTACCGTTGAGCAATTGATAGAAAAGCGCAAAGTTATGACGACATCTAATGCAATGATCATGAATATAGGCATCACGTCCGTGACAAGTAGACTGACTCCTGCCTGCATCTACTACTATTACTCCACACATCGACCGACTCCTGCCTGCATCTAGAGTATTAAGTTCATAAGAACAGAGTAACGCCTTAAGCAAGATGCATGATGTAGCAGGATAAACTCAAGTAATATGATATAAACCCCATCTTTTTATCCTTACTGGCAAGAATACAATACGTGCCTCACTACCCCGTCTGTCACTAGGTGCGGATACCACCAGATTGAACCCATCACAAAGCATCTCTCCCATTGCAAGAAAAAACAATCTAGTTGGCCAAACCAAATCGATAGATCGAAGAGAAATACAAATCTATCTCAATCATGCATAAAAGAGTTCAGAGAAGACTCAAATAATATTCATAGATAATTTGATCATAAATCGACAATTCATCGGATCTCAACAAACACATCGCAAAAGAAGATTACATCGAATAGATCACCAAGAACATTGAGGAGAACATTGTATTGAAGATCAAAGAGAGAGAAGAAGCCATCTAGCTACTAGCTATGGACCCGTAGGTCTGTGGTAAACTACTCACTGCTACTTCTTGAGCTTGCGTTGATTTTTCCCTTGAAGAGGAAAGGGTGATGCGGCAAAGTAGAGATAAGTATATCCCTCAGTTGAGAAGCAAGGTATCAATCCAGTAGGAGGCATAATCATGTCTCCAATCTATGCACCTGCACAAACTAACAAACACTTGCACACAACGCGAAAAAGGGGTTGTCAATCCCTTCACGGTGACTTGCAAGAGTTAGATCTAATAGAGATAGGTTTAAAATAATAGTAAAAGGCCAACTGAAGTGAAAATAAAATGATTGCAACAAGGTATTTTCAGGTTTTTGATTTTATAGATCTGAAAATAATTTGATGGAAAATAGAACCGGGGGCCATAGGTTTCACTAGAGGCTTTTCTCTCAAAGAAAACATACGGTGGTTAAACAAATTACTGTTGAGCAATTGGTAGAAAAGCGCAAAGTTATGATGACATCTAAGGCAATGATCATGAATATAGGCATCATGCCCGTGACAAGTAGACCAACTCCTGCCTGCATCTACTACTATTACTCCACACATCGAGCGCTATCCAACATGCATCTAGAGAATTAAGTTCATAAGAACAGAGTAACGCCTTAAGCAATATGACATGATGTAGACGGATAAACTCATGCAATATGATATAAAACTAACCTTTTTATCCTTAATGGCAACAATACAATACCTGCCTCGCTACCCCTTCTGTCAATCGGTGAGGACACCGCAAAATTGAACTCATCACAAAGCACCTCTCCCATTGCAAGAAAAACCAATCTAGTTGGCCAAACCAAATCGATAGATCAAAGAGAAATACAAAGCTATCTCAATCATGCATAAAAGAGTTCAGAGAAGACTCAAATAATATTCATAGATAATCTAATTATAAATCCACAATTGATCGGATCTCAACAAACACACCGCAAAAGAAGATTACATTGAATAGATCTCCAAGATCATCGAGGAGAACATTGTATTAAAGATCAAAGAGAGAGAAGAATCCATCTAGCTACTATCTATGGGCCCGTAGGTGTGTGGTAAACTACTCACACATCATCGGAAGGGCAATAGGGTTGATGTAGAAGCCCTCCGTGATCGAATCCCCCTCCGGCATAGCGCCGAAAAAGGCCCCAAGATGGCATCTCACGGGAACAGAAACCTGCAGCGGTGGAAAAGTATTTTTGGTGACGCTTCTAGGGTTTCTGGAATATTTGGGAATTTATAGAGCTGAGAGGTGGTGCGGGGGACTCCCGAGGGGCCCACAAGCCCAGGGGGCGTGCCCCCCTAGGTTTTTCGTCTCCTCGTGGGTCTTCTGCCCCCTCTCCAAGTCTCATAGGTGTCTTCTGGTCCAAGAAAAAGCATTGTAAAGTTTTATTCCGTTTGGACTCCGTTTGATATTCCTTTTTCTGTAAAAGTCAAAAAGAAG
Organism: Thinopyrum elongatum; assembly: GCA_011799875.1. Classification (NCBI taxonomy): domain Eukaryota; kingdom Viridiplantae; phylum Streptophyta; class Magnoliopsida; order Poales; family Poaceae; genus Thinopyrum; species Thinopyrum elongatum. The sequence continues at coordinate 108,510,500 of CM022301.1, forward strand.
GAAAAAACAGAAACTGGCACTGGGCACTAGGTTAATAGGTTAGTCCCAAAAATGATATAAAATAGCATATTAATATATATATATAACATCCAAAGTTGATAATATGATAGCATGATACAATCAAAAATTATAGATATGTTGGAGACGTATGAAGCATCCCCAAGCTTAATTCCTGCTCATCCTCCAGTAGTAAATGATAAAAACAGAATTTTTGATGTGGAATGCCACCTAACATATCTATCAATGTATTTCTTCTTACCTTGGCATGAATGTTCAGATCCATATGGTTCAAAACAAAAGTTTAATATTGACATAAAACTATAATACTTCAAGCATACTAGAAAGCAAAATAATGATACTTAAAAAATAACATGGCTAAAGAAAGTTATCCCTACAAAATCATATAGTTTTATTATGCCCCCTCTTCTCAACGCAAAGTATAAATCATGTACTACCCTAGTGTTAGCCAAGAATTTTCAACTCTTCACACAATACATGAGCGTGAGCCGTGGACATAGCACTATAGGTGGAATAGAAGGTGGTAGTAGACAAAAGAAGGAATAAAGTCTCACATCTACTAGGCAAATTAATGGACTATCTAGATATCCATCAATTGATATCAATGTGAGTGAGTAGGGTTTGCCATGTGATAACCCACAAGTATAGGGGATCACAGCAGTTTTCGAGGGTAGAGTATTCAATGCAAATTTATTGATTCGACACAAGGGGAGCCAAAGAATATTCTCAAGTATTAGCAGCTGAGTTGTCAATTCAACCACACCTAAAAGACTTAATATCTGCATCAAAGTATTTAGTAGCAAAGTAGTATGGAAGTAACGGTAACGGTGGCAAAAGTAACAGTAGCAGTTTTGTAGCAATTGTAACAGTGGCAATGGCAAAGTAACATTGCAAAGATCAATATGTGAAAAGCTCGTAGGCAACGGATCAATGATGGATAATTATGTCAGATGGCATTCATCATGCAACAGTTATAACCTAGGGTGACACAGAACTAGCTCCAATTCATCAATATAATGTAGGCATGTATTCCAAATATAGTCATACGTGCTTATGGAAAAGAACTTGCATGACATCTTTTGTCCTACCCTCTGATACGTCTCCAACGTATCTATAATTTATTAAGTATTCATGTTGTTATATTATCATTCTTGGATGTTTTACAATCATTTTATAGCAACTTTATATCATTTTTGGGACTAACCTATTGACCCAGTGCCCAGTGCTAGTTGCTGTTTTTTGCTTGTTTTTTACATCACAGGAAATCAATATCAAACGGAGTCCAAAGACCGCGGAACTTTTTGTGGATTTTTTATGGACCAGAAGACATCCAGTGGGCCAGAGAAGCACCTAGGGGTGCCCGAAGGGGGGCACAACCCACCAGGGCATGCCTGGGGGCTCAGGCGTGCCCAGGTGCGTTGTGCCCACCTCGGTGGCCTCCCGCACCCCCTCTTTGCCCTATAAATGGCCAAATATTCCAAAACCCTCAGGGGTAGCCCTAGATCAAAAGTTCCGCCGCCGTAAGGCCTCTGTATCCACGAGATCCAATCTAGACCCCGTTTCGGCACTCCGTCGGAGGGGGGAATCATCACCGGTGGCCATCTTCATCATCCCGGCAGCCACCCACGATGAGGAGGGAGTAGTCCAGCCTCGGGGCTGAGGGTTTGTACCAGTAGCTATGTGTTTAATCTCTCTCTCTCTATCGTGTTCTTAAGATGTCATGATCTTGATGTATCGCGGGCTTTGTTAATATAGTTGGATCATACGGTGTTTTCCCCTCTCTATCTTATTGTGATGAATTGAGTTTTCCCTTTGAGATTTCATTTTATCGGATTGAATACTTTTATGGATTTGAGAGCACTTGATACATGTCTTGCATACGAATACTCGTGGTGACAATGGGGTATCATATTGATTCACTTGATATGTTTTTTGGCACTCAAATCGCGGATTCCTGAGGTGACATTGGGGTAATCTATGCATAGGGGTTGATGCACATTCTCGTCTTTGTTTCTCCGGTAGAAATCTTGGGGCACTCTTTGTGTTGGATTGAGTATTATGAATATTAATTTGCTTTGGTGTTATTTTAGTACGAACTCTAGGATAGATCGAACGGAAAGAATAGCTTTGTGTTATTTTAGTACGAACTCTTGAATAGATCGGATGGAAAGAATAGCTTTGAGGTGGTTTCGTACCCTACAAACAATTTCTTCTTATGTTCTCCGCTAGATAAGAACAACTTTGGAGTGATTCTTCGTCGCACGTTGAGGGATGGTTATATGATCCAATTAGATTAGCATTGTTGAGAGATTGCACTAGCGAAAGTACGGACCCTAGGCCTTGTTTCCAAGCATTGCAATACTGTATGTGCTCGCTTTTGTTACTTGCTACCTTGCTGTTTTTTATTTTTCTTATTACGAAAATCAATATCTACTATCGTTACTACACTTTTATCACCATCTCTTCGCCGAACTAGTGCACCTATACAATTTACCATTGTATTTGGTGTGTTGGGGACACAAGAGACATTTTGTTATTTGTTGCAGGGTTGTTTGAGAGAGACCATCTTCATCCTACGCCTCCCACGGATTGATAAACCTTAGGTCATCCACTTGAGGGAAAATTGCTACTGTCCTACAAAACTCTGTGCTTGGAGGCCCAACACGTGTCTACAATTATAAAGTTGCGTAGTAGACATCAAGCTCTTTTCTGGCGCCGTTGCCGGGGAGGTGAGTGCTTGAAGGTATATCTTTAGATCTTGCAATTGAATCTTTTAGTTTCTTGTTTTATCACTAGTTTGGTTTATAAAAGAAAACTACATAAAAAATTGGAATTGAGGTTGCATCATATTATTGATCATCTTTACAATATCTTTCTTGAAAATGATGGATCGGAAAATTGTGCTCAATTGTTAGAAGAAGAAGTCAATAAAATGTTTGGCACAAAATATTTGAATGATGAGCATGATTGCAATGTTGTTAGTATGAATTCTTTGAATATCCAAAATGCTAATGATCATTGCACAAGTCATGAAAAAAATGTTTCTTATAAGCATGTCAATTTTTGCGGAGTGAATTGGGAGTGCAATTGCACACCAAAAAGGGAAGATAGATTTTGTAAGAAGCATAAATATTTAGAAACGAAAAAGTTGCAAGAGAGGCTAGATGATTGTGCTGAAAGATTTAAATTTTTTTTTGCCATCCTTGTGAACTTTGCAATGAACGTGGTCATTTAAATCTCCAATGCAATTTGTTTCATGATCAAATCATGTCCAAAAATTGTGATAACTTGATTCCCTTGAGCATCATAGAGAGCTTAGTCTTCTTTTGGGGTATGAAGAAATGAAACGTATAACTGAGGGTTTTCCAAAATTTTATCTCGAGAGATTTCTTGATTTTGATCTAGAGGAAATTTATATGTTTTGTGCGGTAAATTGCATTGAGAATCCTTATATTGCCAACTATCTAAAGTCAAGAGAACAAATAGAATATGAAGAGAGTACTAATGAAAGGGAAAATATTTCCCAATACCCTCCTAGTGTTTATTATGATGAATCAGGTAACGAGGAGGAGCTTCCTATCCAACCAATCTCATCAATAAGAAGCTTGAAAAGATTAATTAAACCCATACATGATGTGGTGAAGAAGAAGAAAACAAGAAAGAATAGAGGTAAAAAGGTATCTCTCCCAAATAAGGTTGCTCCTATTATTGATGTGCCTCATGAAAATGAATCAAAAATAATTGTGGAAGATGATGCACTTGATGACGATTTTGTTATGCCTATTTCTTGTTGTGATGATTATGATTGGGAAGATAATGATACTTCTTATAATCTTGGAAATCTTTTTGGCACCAACTTGGGAAATTATTATAGCAATTGTTATACCGTTGGTGCTATTCATACTATTAATGATGAGAGTGATTATGCTTATGATAAGCTAAGCCACAAGCTTGGGGTTGCTATGTTTTATGAGAATGACATGTTTGAGAATTTATTTGCTGCAATTAATGTTTGTCCCAAACTTGGGGATGATATGCTTAATGAAGATGATATTTTTACACTACCGTAGGATGGTCCAAACACGACACTACGATCAGAGATCCTTCGACGAAACTGTGTGCGATGCCATAATCGCAAATGGTGGTGTAAAAACCCTCAAAAAAGTTGCAAAACATTTGCGATGACGGATGCATCAAACACGGTTCTGATTTTAATTGCATGTGCGATGCAGGGCATACGGTTCAGTTCAATGAACTGTTTGCGATGAGGCGAAACAAAAGAAACGGGCAGCTAGATGAAGGCGTGTGCGATATACAGCATACGGTTCACTCGGATGAACTGTTTGTGATGAGGAGGAACAAAAGAAATGGGCATCCAGATGAAGGTGTGTGCGATATACAACATACGGTTCACTAGGATGAACTGTGTGTGATTAGGCAACATAATGGAAACGGTTCAACTGAACAAGATGTGTGTGATACGCGGCAAACAGGTCCGTAATCAGAAATGTGTGCGAAGACCAATAATAACACAGACGATTGCTACTAATAAGCCGTGTGATTTGCTCTGTCTACAGAAGAATAACATGTATATATATATATAACTAAAATAAACATCCAATTACATAAGTGACTATACAGATCATTCGCACACACCTCAATAAACAATTGCATGCATGCTAAAGTAGGAGAAATGATCGTCTAGTCATCTACTTCTTGTGACGCTCCCGCCACTGCTCTGTGGCTTGATCCCTTGTCTGGGGTAGGAAGAAGACACTTCCTCATGTTAATGATCCGCCTGTACATCTCGTAGCTTGTGTACGCATCCTTGGCCGCGTACTTGACATGTTCATCCAGTCTCTCATGCCACACACTGTGCCAGGCCTTCCTGTCCTTCTTGCTGTCATTCTTCATCTTCATGTAGTAGGGGTCAATGATGGCAGAGGCGAGGTCAACCATGGAGTTCTGTTTGTTTTTGTCGCTGCCCCAGACCTTGTAGTGGTGCTGGATGTTGACAAGATTCAGGCATTTCAAGCCCGAAACCTTGAGCGCTTTACATCATTCGTGGTGTCCACCGTAGCGAAACTATAGTCGGAGCTGTTGATAAACCTGGAGAAACGCTCGCAAGGCCTTGTGGCAAGGTTGTAGTGGTAGACGAGGACGTCATGTCGCTCGCACAACTGGGCGACGACAACCTTCTGATCGTGCCCGGCACGACCGATGGTGTACTCGAGGTCGAAGCCGACCACTTGGTACTTGTCCTCGGCAAGGAACTACTCCATCGTTTGGATGGAGCTCTCCACCGAGATCGGATCGTTCATGTACACCACCGAGAGGGCCTTCCCCCTCACGTGGGTGTCCACAACATGATGCGTGGTGAACTGCCCGCCGTTGTCGTCGTCGGCCGCTGGGAGCGCCATTGGATCTACAGGGAGCGCCATTGGAACCGTTGGATGTCCTCTCTGTATGTGTCATTGTGGGTGTGCTTATTGTGTCGTGTGACACGAGAGATGAAGGTAAATGGCCGCAGGAATAAAAGGGGGCCGGGCGGCCTGGATTCTCGGCGCGTCCGCATGGCAATTTTTGCAGCGGGTAACTGCATCGTCGCGCCGCGCCCGGCGCAACCGCATGCACACGAACGTGCATGATCGTGCGCCGGCCTCAAACACTGGCAGCGTGCATGGAGGGACGAGGGCAGAGCACCTGGAGGGATGCGAGAGCAGAGCGCGCACGGCAGGACGCGAGCAGAGCACGCCGCGGCCGCCTGAACCGCAAGCAACCACACGCATAGAGCAGTTGAACACGTAGGAAATGGTCGCCTACAAGCCGGCCGATAGTTGCGTCGCTGCGTAGAGAGCGGCTGTGTGCTACTACCTCCGTCTAGTCTATAGTCCCCTTTATATTCTGTGCCATACTTTGCCCTCAAATTTAACCAACAAAATGTTAATGCATGTTATAAAAATTATATAATTGGAAACTATGTTCAAATACGAATCCAACTATATAATCTTTGGTGACATGCATTCGTATTTTATTAGTTAAATCATACTTATAAACCAGGATGGGGGTATAGACGTATAGTAGGTAATTAAATTGCAAATGTTTTTTTATTAACTGTATGTGTACATGGCCTTTCGTCCTCCTCTCGCACGTCTTGTCACCCCGCTGCCGCAGACGGCTTACAGCATAAGCTTGCACCGCGCGCGGGGGCGTTCTTTTGGCCAAACGGTGGCGCCAATGAATTGTCGGTGAGCCCGTTCCCGCGCAACCTCGCAGGTTCCCGCGCAAGCTTCCCACCCGACTCGGTGAAATCCCCCAAAATCCCAATGCTTACCGGCCTGCTATATAAACCCTCACGGCCGGCGAGTCCTGCGACGCATTTTACCCTCCCTTCCTGTAGCTTATCTTGTCTGCTTCTCCCACAATCGCCAATGGCACCAGTCCGTCGTCGTTGCTCAGCCACTCCGCCGTCATCAGAGGACAGCTCCAGCTGGGAGGCTACACCGCGGCGGCGGCGCAGTCCCCGGCGTAGTGTAGTGCGCGTGGCGTCCCTGTTGGGTGTGCGCGGAACACCCACCACACGCTCCGCCGCCGCTGCCCGTCGGCAGCTGTTGCCGGCCGCCGTTGCCGCCACACCACCATCGAAAGCCAGGGCCATCGCCCGCTCCGCCGCCACGGCCCGAAGGCGGGAGGTGGCTGTCGTGGCCGCCACCCCACTGCCGGCCACCGTGGCCATCACCCGCTCCGCCACCGTGGCCCGAAGGCGGGAGGTGGTGGTCATGGCCGCCAGCCCACCATCGGCCGCCGGGGTAATCACCCGCTCCGCCACCGCCGCCCAAAGGAGGGAGGCGGAGGTGGATGCCCGCACGTGCGTCAGCGACCTTGCGCGCTACACCGAGTTCCTGCGGGAGGAGGAGGAGCGCCTCGTCGAGCACGCAAAGAGCCTTACCGCCGCCGCGGCCACGGCACACGCCGCCTCAGAGGCGAGGAATAAGGAGATCTACGAGGAGAACCACCGCTTCGAGAGGGGTCGTTTGGAGTGGCAGAGGGCGTTCGAGGTGAGCGTCGCTGAAGCTGCAGCAGCGGCAGGCACCGTATTGCGGTTGTCCAGCTCATCGGTAGGCTCCTCCTCCTCTGCCTCTTACTGAGCATGCTCGGCAGAGGAGAGGCAGCCGGAAGTAGTACATAGCCCCTCCGTAGTAGTAGTAGTAGTTGTATTTAGGGGCTATTTTGTTCAGTTCATCTGACTATAGATGTGGTGGAACTGTACAACGTACTTAAAATTAGCTAGTATATATAGTTGAACTAGCTATTTCAGTACGTGGTTGGCACCAATTGGGGAAAAGTTTGGTCGGTTCAGCTGTCGAGTTGAACTGTTTGTATAAATTAAGAACGATTGCTTAATCTATGAATGAAATCTATGCTTAATTACTGAATTTTAGTTGCAAAAATTAGATAATGCTAGTGATTTTTAGCTTCATATTTTGACAAATCGCAGAGTTACAAGGTTGACAAATGGCAATGTTACTAGATCAACAAATGTCAATCTTTCCAGTTTGACAAATGGCAACATACCCAATATGACAGATGCCAAACTTACCAAATTATTTGTAAGTGGTTGCACACGGGTCATCCAAAAGAACCGTTTGCGTTGAAGAGATGCACAAATCCTGCTCTCACTTTGCATACGGTGTTCTATCTAAAACGTTTGCGATCAAGAGCCGCAAAAATCCTGCTCGGCACATTTTCCCTTGGCTTCCTGGGGAAGCTCCCGGTTTGCATACGGGTGTTCTAACTAAAACGTTTGTGATGAGTGTTTTATATTTAAAAACCATTGACATTTTTTTCAAAAGAAATGCGTTTGATAAGTCTGTACATTAAGAGAGAAAAACTCAAGTTCGCTCAAACCATATCTTTCATTTAGTCATACTGCGAATTTATATTCATATGATCGAGATATAGTATTAAACCCAAGAAAAGAAACTATTTCCAGCGGCGGCGGCGGCGGAGGCGGCGTGCCGCGCCGTCGTTGTCATTGTCGTCCTCCGGGACGCCGTTGTTGAATGTTCTTCACATGTAAATCAAACATCATGTCGTCCCGGGATTGACGGGCGGGGCGCGGGAGGACGGCAGCTAGCGGCGCCGAGAGGTAGCGTTCGACGGTAGCGTCCCATGCCGCTGAGGGGGGCGTGCGCACGAAGAGGAAGGCGGGTGGCCATGGAAGTCAAAGGGCTCGCTTCCTAGTGAGCCTGTGCAACGTACAGCTTGCACGCTTCCCGGTGAGCCTGTGCATTCGAGGACAACTTGCACGCCTCTCGGTCAGCCTACGCATTGGACTGCGCTCGCACACCTCTTGTTTAGTCAAGGTTAAGCAGCTATCCGCACGGCACCTCCTACAGCCATTAAAAGCAAGACACGTGGCATCACGTGAATGGTTAACAGAACGCACACGGTTTGAATTATACAAACGTTTGAGATATTAAAGTGGCAGCTATTTTTTCAAAATTCCTTTGTTGGCTGTCATTATTCGAGTGCGCCTTCTCTCAAAATGGACACGAAAAATACCACAGCATGTCGGGTGCCATTCCATGATATCATGCCAAGTTTCATGAATTTCAGACAAGTTTCGGATTTACTAGAGTTTAAAAATAAAGTATCTCAACGTTTTGCCGGCAATCAACGGTGCCCTGGTTATTGAAATTCATTCTCATTTCTTGCATGGGACCTAAGCATGCACCCAAGGACACATATTTGATTTTTCAACCAATTTATATGCACTGGAGCATGTGCATGTCGTTCAAATTTGAATTATGCACATAAATGCATTGAAAACTCAGTTAATGCATAAAAATGTCCAAATGAACCCCAAAAAATAACAAAAATTGACAGAACACTCCTGTTGTTCTATGTTGACACGAGATTTTTTTTGAAAGCAATAAGAGGCAATGGATATCATTTCGTCCCCATAGGTGGGATGTTCCCTACCGAAACCATCATGCTTGTTGTGAGAAGCTCTGGTTTGTGAGAAGCATATACCCAAACCTGCCCCAAATGGGAAAAAAAAATTACCATGGCATGTTGATGCCACTCCATTATAGCATGCCAAGTTTCATGAATTTCAGACGTGTTTGGATTTACTAGAATTTAAAAACCATGTATCTCAATGTTTTGCCGGCAATCAATGGTGCCCTGGTGTTTGAAATTCATTCCTATTTCTTGCATGGGACCTAAGCATGCACCCAAGGACACAGATTTGATTTTTCAACCAATTTATATGCACTGGAGCATGTGCATGTAGTTCAAATTTGAATTATGCACATAAATGCATTGAAAACTCAGTTAATGCATAAAAATGTCCAAACGAACCCCGAAAAATCACAAAAATTGACACAACACTCCTGTTGTTCTATGTTGACATGCGATTTTTTTTGAAAGCAATAAGAGGCAGTGGATATCGTTTTGTCCCCAAAGGAGGGACGTTCCCTACCGAAACCATCATGCTTGTTGTGAGAAGCTCTGGTTTGTGAGAAGCATATACCCAAACCTGCCCCAAATGGGACAAATTTTTTACCACGGCATGTTGATGCCGCTCCATGATAGCATGCTAAGTTTCACGAATTTCAGATGAGTTTTGGATTTACTAGAATTTAAAAACTAGATGTCTCAATTTTTGCCGGCAATCAATGGTGCCCTGGTGTTTGAAATTCATTCCCATTTGTTGCATGGGACCAAAGCATGCACCCAAGGACACATATTTGATTTTTCAACCAATTTATATGCACTAGAGCATGTGCATGTGGTTCAAATTTGAATTATGCACATAAATGCATTGAAAACTCAGTTAATGCATAAAAATGTCCAAACGAACCCCGAAAAATCACAAAAATTGACACAATACTCCTATTGTTTTATGTTGACACGAGAATAATTTTGAAAGCAATAAGAGGCAATGGATATCGTTTCGTCCCCAAAGGTGGGACGTTCCCTACCGAAACCATCATGCTTGTTGTGAGAAGCTCTGGTTTATAGAAGCATATACCCAAACCTGCCCGAAATGGGACAAAAAATTTACCACGGCATGTTGATGCCGCTCCATGATAGGATGCCAAGTTTCATGAATTTCAGACGAGTTTGGATTTACTAGAATTTAAAAACCAGGTATCTCAATGTTTGCGGCCGAGTGACGGTGGCAGGGTGTTTGACATTCATTCCCATTTCTTGCATGGGACCTAAGCATGCAACGAAGGACACATATTTGAATTTTTCAACCAATTTATATGCATTAGAGCTTGTGCTTGTAGTTCAAATTTGAATTATGCACATAAATACATTGAAAACTCAATTAATGCATAAAAATGTCCAAACGAACCCCGAAAAATCCCAAAAATTGACACAACACTCCTGTTGTTCTATGTTGACACTAGGAAAAAAAATTGAAATTGAGAAGAGGCAATGGATATTGTTTCGTCCAGAAAGGTGAAATGTTCCTTACCGAAACCATCAGGCTTGTTGTGAGAAGCTCTGGTTTGTGAGAAGCATATCCCCAAACCTGCCCCAAATGGGACAAAAAGTTTACCACGGCATGTTGATGCCGCTCCATGATAGCATGCCAAATTTCATGAATTTCAGACGAGCTTTGGATTTACTAGAATTTAAAAACCAGGTATCTCAATGTTTGCGGCCGAGTGACGGTGGCAGGGTGTTTGACATTCATTCCCATTTCTTGCTATTGGGGAACGTAGTATTTCAAAAAAAAATCCTACGATCACGCAAGATCTATCTAGGAGAAGCATAGCAACGAGCGGGGAGAGTGTGTTCACGTACCCTCATAGACCGAAAGCGGAAGCGTTTAGTAACGCGGTTGATGTAGTGGAACGTCTTCACGATCCAACCGATCCAAGCACCGAACGTACGGCACCTCCGTGTTCAGCACACGTTCAGCTCAATGACGTCCCTCGAACTCTTGATCTAGTTGAGGCCGAGGGAGAGTTCCATTAGCACGACGGCGTGGCGACGGTGATGATGAAGTTACCGGCGCAGGGCTTCGCCTAAGCACTACGACGATATGACCGAGGTGTGTATCTGTGGAGAGGGGCACCGCACACGGCTAAGAGAAGGCTTGGTGTGTCTTTGGGGTGCCCCCTTCCCACGTATATAAAGGGGGGAGGAGAGATGGCCGGCCCAAGGGGCGCGCGCCATGGGGGGGAGTCCTACTTGGACTCTCGGTCCAAGTAGGATTCGGCCCCCCCTTTCCTATTCCCACTAGGAGAAGGAGGGATGGAGGAGGAGGAGAGAAGGAAAGGGGGGCCGCCCCCCCAACCCTAATCCAATTCGGTTTGGGCTTGGGGGCGCGCGCACCTCCACTTGGCCGCCGCCTCCTCTCTCCACTAGGGCCCATGAAGGCCCATTAACTCCCCCAGGGGGGGTCCGGTAACCCCTGGTACTCCGGAAAATGTCCGAACCTTTCCGAAACCATTTCGGTGTCCAAACACAACCTTCCAATATATCAATCTTAATGTCTCGACCATTTTGAGACTCCTCGTCATGTCTGTGATCTCATCCGGGACTCCGAACAAACTTCGGTACATCAAATGACATAACTCATAATACAAATCGTCATCGAACATTAAGCGTGCGGACCCTACGTGTTCGAGAACTATGTAGACATGACCGAGACACATCTCTGGTCAATAACCAATAGCGGAACCTGGATGCTCATATTGGCTCCTACATATTCTATGAAGATCTTTATCGGTCAAACCGCATAACAACATATGTTGTTCCCTTTGTCATCGGTATGTTACTTGCCTAAGATTCGATCGTCGGTATCATCATACCTAGTTCAATCTCGTTACCGGCAAGTCTCTTTACTCGTTCCGTAATGCATCATCCTGGAACTAACTCATTAGTCACATTGCTTGCAAGGCTTATAGTGATGTGCATTACCGAGAGGGCCCAGAGATACCTCTCCGATACACGGAGTGACAAATCCTAATCTCGATCTATGCCAACCCAACAAACACCTTCGGAGACACCTGTAGAGCATCTTTAAAATCACCCAGTTACGTTGTGACGTTTGATAGCACACAAGGTGTTCCTCCGGTATTCGGGTGTTGCATAATCTCATAGTCAGAGGAACATGTATAAGTCATGAAGAAAGCAATAGCAATAAAACTAAACGATCATTATGCCAAGCTAATGGATGGGTCTTGTCCATCACATCATTCTCTAATGATGTGATCCCGTTCATCAAATGACAACACATGTCCATGTCTAGGAAACTTAACCATCTTTGATTAACGAGCTAGTCAAGTAGAGGCATACTAGGGACACTCTGTTTGTCTATGTATTCACACATGTACTAAGTTTCCGGTTAATACAATTCTAACATGAATAATAAACATTTATCATGATATAAGGAAATATAAATAACAACTTTATTATTGTCTCTAGGGCATATTTCCTTCATTCTCCCACTTGCACTAGAGTCAATAATCTAGATTACATAGTAATGATTCTAACACCCATGGAGTCTTGGTGCTGGTCATGTTTTGCTCGTGGAAGAGGCTTAGTCAACAGGTCTGCAACATTCAGATCCGTATGTATTTTACAAATCTCTATGTCTCCCTCCTTGACTTGATCGCGGATGGAATTGAAGCATCTCTTGATGTGTTTGGTTCTCTTGCGAAATCTGGATTCCTTCGCCAAGGCAATTGCTCCAGTATTGTCACAAAAGATTTTCACTGGACCCGATGCACTAGGTATGACACCTAGATCGGATATGAACTCCTTCATCTAGACTCCTTCATTTTCTGCTTCCGAAGCAGCTATGTACTCCGCTTCACACATAGATCCCGCCACGACGCTCTGCTTGGAACTGCACCAACTGACAGCTCCACCATTCAATATAAATACGTATCCAGTTTGTGACTTAGAGTCATCCGGATCAGTGTCAAAGCTTGCATCGACGTAACCATTTACAACGAGCTCTTTGTCACCTCCATAAACGAGAAACATATCCTTAGTCCTTTTCAGGTATTTCAGGATATTCTTAACCGTTGTCCAGTGATCCACTCCTGGATTACTTTGGTACCTCCTTGCTATACTTATAGCAAGTTACACATCAGGTCTAGTACACAGCATTGCATACATGATAGAACCTACGGCTGAAGCATAGGGAATGACTTTCATTTTCTTTCTATCTTCTGCAGTGGTCGGGCATTGAGTCTGACTCAACTTCACACCTTGTAACATAGGCAAGAACCCTTTCTTTGACTGATCCATTTTGAACTTCTTCAAAACTTTATCAAGGTATGTGCTTTGTGAAAGTCCAATCAAGCATCTTGATCTATCTCTATAGATCTTGATGCCCAATATATAGGCAGCTTCACCGAGGTCTTTCATTGAAAAATTCTTATTCAAGTATCCCTTTATGCTATCCAGAAATTCTGTATCATTTCCAATCAACAATATGTCATCCACATATAATATTAGAAATGCTACAGAGCTCCCAGTCACTTTCTTGTAAATACAGGCTTCTCCAAAAGTCTGTATAAAACCATATGCTTTGATCACACTATCAAAGCGTATATTCCAACTCCGAGAGGCTTGCACCAGTCCATAAATGGATCGCTGGAGCTTGCACACTTTGTTAGCACCTTTAGGATCGACAAAACCTTCTGGTTGCAGCATATACAACTCTTCTTTAAGATATCCATTAAGGAATGCAGTTTTGACATCCATTTGCCAGATTTCATAGTCATAAAATGTGGCAATTGCTAACATGATTTGGACAGACTTAAGCATCGCTACGGGTGAGAAGGTCTCATCGTAGTCAACTCCTTAAACTTGTCAAAAACCTTTCACAACAAGTCGAGCTTTGTAGACAGTAACATTACCGTCAGCGTCAGTCTTCTTCTTGAAGATCCATTTATTCTCTATTGCTTGCCGATCATCGGGCAAGTCAACCAAATTCCACACTTTGTTCTCATACATGGATCCCATCTCAGATTTCATGGCCTCAAGCCATTTTGCGGAATCTGGGCTCATCATCGCTTCCTCATAGTTCGTAGGTTCGTTATGGTCTAGCAACATGACTTCCAGAATAGGATTTCCGTACCACTCTGGTGCAGAACGTACTCTGGTTGACCTACGAGGTTCGGTAGTAACTTGATCTGAAGTTTCATGATCATCATCATTAACTTCCTCACTCATTGGTGTAGGCATCACTGGAATTGATTTCTATGATGAACTGCTATCCAATTCAGGAGAAGTTACAATTACCTCATCAAGTTCTACTTTCCTCCCACTCACTTCTTTTGAGAGAAACTCCTTCTCTAGAAAGGATCCATTCTTAGCAACGAATATCTTGCCTTCAGAACTGTGATAGAAGGTGTACCCAATAGTCTCCTTTGTGTATCCTATGAAGACGCATTTCTCCGATTTGGGTTCGAGCTTATCAGGTTGAAGCTTTTTCACATAAGCATCACAGCCCCAAACTTTAAGAAACGACAACTTAGGTTTCTTGCCAAACCACAGTTCATACGGTGTCGTCTCGACGGATTTAGATGGTGCCCTATTTAAAGTGAATGCAGCCGTCTCTAAAGCATAACCCCAAAATGATAGCGGTAAATCAGTAACAGACATCATAGGTCGCACCATATCTAATAAAGTACGGTTACGATGTTCGGACACACCATTACGCTGTGGTGTTCCATGTGGCGTGAGTTGTGAAACTATTCCACATTGTTTCAAATGAAGACCAAACTCGTAACTCAAATATTCTCCTCCACGATCAGATCGTAGAAACTTTATTTTCTTGTTACGATGATTTTCCACTTCACTCTGAAATTCTTTGAACTTTTCAAATGTTTCAGACTTATGTTTCATTAAGTAGATATACCCATATCTGCTCAAATAATCTGTGAAGGTTAGAAAATAATGATACCCGCCGCGAGCCTCAACACTCATCGGACCGCATACATCAGTATGTATTATTTCCAATAAGTCAGTTGCTCGCTCCATTGTTCCGGAGAACGGAGTTTTAGTCATCTTGCCCATGAGGCATGGTTCGCAAGCATCAAGTGATTCATAATCATGTGATTCCAAAAGCCCATCAGCATGGAGTTTCTTCATGTGCTTTACACCAATATGACCCAAACGGCAGTGCCACAAATAAGTTGCACTATCATTATTAACTTTGCATCTTTTGGCTTCAATATTATGAACATGTGTATCACTACGATCGAGATTCAACAAATATGGACCACTCATCAAGGGTGCATGACCATAAAAGATATTACTCATATAAATAGAACAACCATTATTCTCTGATTTAAATGAATAACCGTCTCGCATCAAACAAGATCCAGATATACTGTTCATGCTCAACGCTGGCACCAAATAACAATTATTCAGGTCTAAAACTAATCCCGAAGGTAGATGTAGAGGTAGCGTGCCGACGGCGATCACATCGACTTTGGAACCATTTCCCACGCGCATCGTCACCTCGTCCTTAGCCAATCTTCGTTTAATCCGTAGCCCCTATTTGGAGTTGCAAATATGAGCAACAGAACCAGTATCAAATACCCAGGTGCTACTACGAGTATTAGTAAGGTACACATCAATAACATGTATATCAAATATACCTTTCACTTTGCCATCCTTCTTATCCGCCAAATACTTGGGGCAGTTCCGCTTCCAGTGACCAGTCCCTTTGCAGTAGAAGCACTCAGTCTCAGGCTTAGGTCCAGACTTGGGCTTCTTCACTTGAGCAGCAACTTACTTGCCGTTCTTCTTGAAGTTCCCCTTCTTCGCTTTGCCCTTTTTCTTGAAACTAGTGGTCTTGTTAACCATCAACACTTGATGCTCCGTCTTGATTTCTACCTCTGCAGCCTTTAGCATCGCGAAGAGCTCGGGAATTGTCTTATCAATCCCTTGCATATTATAGTTCATCACGAAGCTTTTGTAGCTTGGTGGCAGTGATTGAAGAACTTTGTCAATGACACTATCATCAGGAAGATTAATTCCCAGTTGAGTCAAGTGGTTGTGGTACCCAGACATTCTGAGTATATGTTCTCTGACAGAACTATTCTCCTCCATTTTGCAGCTGTAGAATTTATTGGAGACTTCATATCTCTCAATCCGGGCATTTGCTTGAAATATGAACTTCAACTCCTGGAACATCTCATATGCTCCATGATGTTCAAAACGTCGTTGAAGTCCCGGTTCTAAGCCGTAAAGCATGGCACACTGAACTATCGAGTAGTCATCAGCTTTGCTCTGCCAGACGTTCATAACGTCCGGTGTTGCTCCTGCAGCGGGTCTTGCACCTAGCGGTGCTTCCAGGACGTAATTCTTCTGTGCAGCAATGAGGATAATCCTCAAGTTACGGACCCAGTCCGTGTAGTTGCTACCATCATCTTTCAACTTAGATTTCTCTAGGAACGCATTAAAATTCAAAGGAACGGTAGCACGGGCCATTGATCTACAACAACATAGACATGCAAAAAACTATCAGGTACTAAGTTCATGATAAATTAAAGTTCAATTAATCATATTACTTAAGAACTCCCACTTAGATAGACATCCCTCTACTCATCTAAATGATCACGTGATCCATATCAACTAAACCATGTCCGATCATCACGTGAGATGGAGTAGTTTTCAATGGTGAACATCACTATGTTGATCATATCTACTATATGATTCACGTTCGACCTTTCGGTCTCAGTGTTCCGAGGCCATATCTGCATATGCTAGGCTCGTCAAGTTTAACCCGAGTATTCTGCGCGTGCAAAACTGGCTTGCACCCGTTGTACGTGAACGTATAGCTTATCACACCCGATCATCACGTAGTGTCTCAGCACGACGAACTGTAGCAACAGTGCATACTCAGGGAGAACACTTGTACCTTGAAATTTAGTGAGAGATCATCTTATAATGCTACCGCCGTACTAAGCAAAATAAGATGCATAAAAAGATAAACATCACATGCAATCAAAGTATGTGACATGATATGGCCATCATCATCTTGTGCCTTTGATCTCCATCTTCAAAGCACCGTCATGATCTCCATCGTCACCGGCTTGACACCTTGATCTCCATCGTAGCATCGTGGTCGTCTCGCCAACTATTGCTACTACGACTATCGCTAACGCATAGTGATAAAGTAAAGCAATTACATGGCGATCGTAATTCATACAATAAGAAGACAACCATATGGCTCCTGCCAATTGCCAATAACTTTACAAAACATGATCATCTCATACAACAACTTATATCTCATCATGTCTTGACCATATCATATCACAACATGCCCTGCAAAAACAAGTTAGACGTCCTCTACTTTGTTGTTGCAAGTTTTACGTGGCTGCTACGGGCTTCTAGCAAGAACCGTTCTTACCTACGCATCAAAACCACAACGATTTTTCGTCAAGTATGCTGTTTTAACCTTCAACAAGGACCGGGCGTAGTCAAACTCGATTCAACTAAAGTTGGAGAAATAGACACCCGCCAACCACCTGTGTGCGAAGCATGTCGGTAGAACCAGTCTCATGAATGCGGTCATGTAATGTCGGTCCGGGCCGCTTCATCCAACAATACCGCCGAATCAAAGTAAGACATTGCTGGTAAGCAGTATGACTATTATCGCCCACAACTCTTTGTGTTCTACTCATGCATATAACATCTACGCATAGACCTGGCTCGGATGCCACTGTTGGGGAACGTAGTATTTCAAAAAAAATTCCTACGATCACGCAAGATCTATCTAGGAGAAGCATAGCAATGAGCGGGGAGAGTGTGTCCACGTACCCTCGTAGACCGAAAGCGGAAGCATTTAGTAACACGGTTGATGTAGTGGAACGTCTGCACGATCCAACCGATCCAAGCACCGAACGTACGGCACCTCTGTGTTCAGCACACGTTCAGCTCGATGACGTCCCTCGAACTCTTGATCTAGTTGAGGCTGAGGGAGAGTTCCGTCAGCACGACGGCGTGGCGATGGTGATGATGAAGTTACCGGCTGTAACGCCCCGAGTCCGACGCACCAGGTGTCTGCCAGTTATTTGCCGTCATTGCCATGTCATTTGCTTGCATGTTGCTTTTTGCCATTTCATCATATGCATTTCATCTGCATGTTTTTCAAACTTGCGTCTGTCCGGGTCTCCCAGTTCTTTTCGTTGTCCGTTCTGAGCCCAGACACACTCGCACGCGCCCGCGGCACCTACGAAATATTGTTTTATAAGTGGCATAAAAATATTCTCGGAATGGGATGAAAGTTGGCTTGCGGTGTTGTTGTGTTGTAGGTACACCGCCTGCCAAGTTTCGTCGCATTCGGAGTCCGTTTGATAGCCCAACCGTCATCCGTAGCGGCACCGTTGCCGGTTAATTCGTCGGACGTTACGGTCTTCGAAACTGTTGCCGGGCTGCCTTCCCTTTTCTCCTCTCAGCCCAAGGCCTTCTTTGCACAGCCCACTACGACCCACTAGGCCCAACCTACCCCTCCTCGCGTCCGGAGCCGTCCGATGGCGATCGCACGGTCCGAAAACCCTCTCAAACCCCCAACCCTAACCCCTCTTTCTATAAATAGCAGCCCACCTTGCCATTTTTCTCACCCCTAACCTCCCACCTCATTTTCCGCGCCACCCCAATCACCAGCCGCCGCCTCCTCCCACCTTCCCCTTGCATCCGGGCCACCTCCACCTCACCCGCGCCATGTGGCAGCCAGCCACTGGCCGAGCCGCCACCCCGCCGCCGCTTCTGGCCAACCGGGCGCCGCCACGTCGCCACCCCGTGCCCCGCCAGCGCCTCCACCGCCGCCAGCCCGCCCGAGCCCGCGCGGGCCCTCCGAAGCCCATCAGTGCCCGGGTCGGCCAGACTGCGCCCGACCGTCATCCCCGAGCCACTGCCCCGCCGCCTGAGCGCCTCAGTCGCCGCACCTTCGCCTCGCGCCGTCGTCGAACTCCGCCAGCGCGCCACCGCGCCGGTCGCCGCCTCGGCCCCGCACCGCCTCCGCCTCGCCGGCTTGCCCCGCGACCTCACCGGCAGAGCTCCGCGCCACCACCGCCCACTGCTCCCCGTCGCCCCGAGTCCAACCGCCGTCGCCGCCGCCTGATCGACGTCGCCGCCCGGCCCCGGATCCACCGCCCCAACGCCTCCCTGACCCCGCTGCGCCCGGATCAGGCCTCCACCACCGCGGATCTGGCCTTCTTCGCCCCTCACCGGCCTCCTCCTTGCCACTCCGGCCACCTGTTCCCCGGAGTCCGGCCACCGCGCCCCGGATCCCATCATCCAAACACGCGGGTGCGCCTCGTCATCCCGCGTCCGCGTCGTCCCGGCACAGCGCCGTCCAAGCTGGACCCTGGATGTCCTCGACCGCCTATCCAAACATAGTCCGGCTGCACCGGCTCATCTCGGGACCGCTGGATCCAGCTTTCCCCGAGGTGAAATTCCACCAAGTCTTTTCTGAAATAGCATAATGTTGCATTCTTGTGTGGGCCCTAACTTTGTCCATACTATCCCTATGGTGATGTTCTTTATATGGAGATGTTCATCTCGTGATGCTCTACATGATGGTTGCTGTTGCATGCTTGTTTGAGTTCATATTAATGCCTTAATCATCGTTGCAAAAGTGCTAAGTGATATAAACTGCAGTAACTTGCTCATTTGTCTTTTTCATATCATTTTGTGTGATTTTCTTTTGAGCATCATGTCTACATGTTTTAGGAGCATATGTATGCCATCTTTGCAGTGGTGCAATCCATGTATTTTGATATGCCCTGTGTTGATTGGAACATGCTTGCAAAGTGGCCTACTTTGATGTTTGCTGTTTTCTGTGACATGGTGATTTCTGCCAAGTCTGAATCTGATACATTATGTTGCCATGTTAACTTGATGCTACAAGTGAATCCATGCGTAATCTGGAGATGTTCACTAATAATGTTTTGTTTTCCATGTTATGCTCTATCCATCCATGCCTTTTTTTGCATTTATAGCCTACCGTAGCTTGTTGTTATCATGCTCTCAAATTGCTAATAAAAATGTTGCTGCCAGCCTGTTAACAGTAAGTTCATTTTTGCCATGTGAATAGCTAGTGATCTATGCATCCTATGACCATGTTCTTGCCATGAGTAGCTGCAAAAATGTGCCTTCTTGCTGTTGGTTACATTCACTTGCCATGAAATGGTTTATGTTGAGTTTACCAAGCTCACAAACAAGCCTACTTATCATTGTTTCTGCCATGTGCAGCAATGAGGATAATCCTCAAGTTACGGACCCAGTCCGTGTAGTTGCTACCATCATCTTTCAACTTAGATTTCTCTAGGAACGCATTAAAATTCAAAGGAACGGTAGCACGGGCCATTGATCTACAACAACATAGACATGCAAAAAACTATCAGGTACTAAGTTCATGATAAATTAAAGTTCAATTAATCATATTACTTGAGAACTCCCACTTAGATAGACATCCCTCTACTCATCTAAATGATCACGTGATCCATATCAACTAAACCATGTCCGATCATCACGTGAGATGGAGTAGTTTTCAATGGTGAACATCACTATGTTGATCATATCTACTATATGATTCACGTTCGACCTTTCGGTCTCAGTGTTCCGAGGCCATATCTGCATATGCTAGGCTCGTCAAGTTTAACCCGAGTATTCTGCGCGTGCAAAACTGGCTTGCACCCGTTGTACGTGAACGTATAGCTTATCACACCCGATCATCACGTGGTGTCTCAGCACGACGAACTGTAGCAACAGTGCATACTCAGGGAGAACACTTGTACCTTGAAATTTAGTGAGAGATCATCTTATAATGCTACCGCCGTACTAAGCAAAATAAGATGCATAAAAAGATAAACATCACATGCAATCAAAGTATGTGACATGATATGGCCATCATCATCTTGTGCCTTTGATCTCCATCTTCAAAGCACCGTCATGATCTCCATCGTCACCGGCTTGACACCTTGATCTCCATCGTAGCATCGTGGTCGTCTCGCCAACTATTGCTACTACGACTATCGCTAACGCATAGTGATAAAGTAAAGCAATTACATGGCGATCGTAATTCATACAATAAGAAGACAACCATATGGCTCCTGCCAATTGCCAATAACTTTACAAAACATGATCATCTCATACAACAACTTATATCTCATCACGTCTTGACCATATCATATCACAACATGCCCTGCAAAAACAAGTTAGACGTCCTCTACTTTGTTGTTGCAAGTTTTACGTGGCTGCTACGGGCTTCTAGCAAGAACCGTTCTTACCTACGCATCAAAACCACAACGATTTTTCGTCAAGTATGCTGTTTTAACCTTCAACAAGGACCGGGCGTAGTCAAACTCGATTCAACTAAAGTTGGAGAAATAGACACCCGCCAACCACCTGTGTGCGAAGCATGTCGGTAGAACCAGTCTCATGAATGCGGTCATGTAATGTCGGTCCGGGCCGCTTCATCCAACAATACCGCCGAATCAAAGTAAGACATTGCTGGTAAGCAGTATGACTATTATCGCCCACAACTCTTTGTGTTCTACTCATGCATATAACATCTACGCATAGACCTGGCTCGGATGCCACTGTTGGGGAACGTAGTATTTCAAAAAAAATTCCTACGATCACGCAAGATCTATCTAGGAGAAGCATAGCAATGAGCGGGGAGAGTGTGTCCACGTACCCTCGTAGACCGAAAGCGGAAGCATTTAGTAACACGGTTGATGTAGTGGAACGTCTGCACGATCCAACCGATCCAAGCACCGAACGTACGGCACCTCCGTGTTCAGCACACGTTCAGCTCGATGACGTCCCTCGAACTCTTGATCTAGTTGAGGCTGAGGGAGAGTTCCGTCAGCACGACGGCGTGGCGATGGTGATGATGAAGTTACCGGCTGTAACGCCCCGAGTCCGACGCACCAGGTGTCTGCCAGTTATTTGACGTCATTGCCATGTCATTTGCTTGCATGTTGCTTTTTGCCATTTCATCATATGCATTTCATCTGCATGTTTTTCAAACTTGCGTCCGTCCGGGTCTCCCAGTTCTTTTCGTTGTCCGTTCTGAGCCCAGACACACTCGCACGCGCCCGCGGCACCTACGAAATATTGTTTTATAAGTGGCATAAAAATATTCTCGGAATGGGATGAAAGTTGGCTTGCGGTGTTGTTGTGTTGTAGGTACACCGCCTGCCAAGTTTCGTCGCATTCGGAGTCCGTTTGATAGCCCAACCGTCATCCGTAGCGGCACCGTTGCCGGTTAATTCGTCGGACGTTACGGTCTTCGAAACTGTTGCCGGGCTGCCTTCCCTTTTCTCCTCTCAGCCCAAGGCCTTCTTTGCACAGCCCACTACGACCCACTAGGCCCAACCTACCCCTCCTCGCGTCCGGAGCCGTCCGATGGCGATCGCACGGTCCGAAAACCCTCTCAAACCCCCAACCCTAACCCCTCTTTCTATAAATCGCAGCCCACCTTGCCATTTTTCTCACCCCTAACCTCCCACCTCATTTTCCGCGCCACCCCAATCACCAGCCGCCGCCTCCTCCCACCTTCCCCTTGCATCCGGGCCACCTCCACCTCACCCGCGCCACGTGGCAGCCAGCCACTGGCCGAGCCGCCACCCCGCCGCCGCTTCTGGCCAACCGGGCGCCGCCACGTCGCCACCCCGTGCCCCGCCAGCGCCTCCACCGCCGCCAGCCCGCCCGAGCCCGCGCGGGCCCTCCGAAGCCCATCAGTGCCCGGGTCGGCCAGACTGCGCCCGACCGTCATCCCCGAGCCACTGCCCCGCCGCCTGAGCGCCTCAGTCGCCGCACCTTCGCCTCGCGCCGTCGTCGAACTCCGCCAGCGCGCCACCGCGCCGGTCGCCGCCTCGGCCCCGCACCGCCTCCGCCTCGCCGGCTTGCCCCGCGACCTCACCGGCAAAGCTCCGCGCCACCACCGCCCACTGCTCCCCGTCGCCCCGAGCCCAACCGCCGTCGCCGCCGCCTGATCGACGTCGCCGCCCGGCCCCGGATCCACCGCCCCAACGCCTCCCTGACCCCGCTGCGCCCGGATCCGGCCTCCACCACCGCGGATCCGGCCTTCTTCGCCCCTCACCGGCCTCCTCCTTGCCGCTCCGGCCACCTGTTCCCCGGAGTCCGGCCACCGCGCCCCGGATCCCATCATCCAAACACGCGGGTGCGCCTCGTCATCCCGCGTCCGCGTCGTCCCGGCACAGCGCCATCCAAGCTGGACCCTGGACGTCCTCGACCGCCTATCCAAACATAGTCCGGCTGCACCGGCTCATCTCGGGACCGCTGGATCCAGCTTTCCCCGAGGTGAAATTCCACCAAGTCTTTTCTGAAATAGCATAATGTTGCATTCTTGTGTGGGCCCTAACTTTGTCCATACTATCCCTATGGTGATGTTCTTTATATGGAGATGTTCATCTCGTGATGCTCTACATGATGGTTGCTGTTGCATGCTTGTTTGAGTTCATATTAATGCCTTAATCATCGTTGCAAAAGTGCTAAGTGATATAAACTGCAGTAACTTGCTCATTTGTCTTTTTCATATCATTTTGTGTGATTTTCTTTTGAGCATCATGTCTACATGTTTTAGGAGCATATGTATGCCATCTTTGCAGTGGTGCAATCCATGTATTTTGATATGCCCTGTGTTGATTGGAACATGCTTGCAAAGTGGCCTACTTTGATGTTTGCTGTTTTCTGTGACTTGGTGATTTCTGCCAAGTCTGAATCTGATACATTATGTTGCCATGTTAACTTGATGCTACAAGTGAATCCATGCGTAATCTGGAGATGTTCACTAATAATGTTTTGTTTTCCATGTTATGCTCTATCCATCCATGCCTTTTTTTGCATTTATAGCCTACCGTAGCTTGTTGTTATCATGCTCTCAAATTGCTAATAAAAATGTTGCTGCCAGCCTGTTAACAGTAAGTTCATTTTTGCCATGTGAATAGCTAGTGATCTATGCATCCTATGACCATGTTCTTGCCATGAGTAGCTGCAAAAATGTGCCTTCTTGCTGTTGGTTACATTCACTTGCCATGAAATGGTTTATGTTGAGTTTACCAAGCTCACAAACAAGCCTACTTATCATTGTTTCTGCCATGTGCAGCAATGAGGATAATCCTCAAGTTACGGACCCAGTCCGTGTAGTTGCTACCATCATCTTTCAACTTAGATTTCTCTAGGAACGCATTAAAATTCAAAGGAACGGTAGCACGGGCCATTGATCTACAACAACATAGACATGCAAAAAACTATCAGGTACTAAGTTCATGATAAATTAAAGTTCAATTAATCATATTACTTGAGAACTCCCACTTAGATAGACATCCCTCTACTCATCTAAATGATCACGTGATCCATATCAACTAAACCATGTCCGATCATCACGTGAGATGGAGTAGTTTTCAATGGTGAACATCACTATGTTGATCATATCTACTATATGATTCACGTTCGACCTTTCGGTCTCAGTGTTCCGAGGCCATATCTGCATATGCTAGGCTCGTCAAGTTTAACCCGAGTATTCTGCGCGTGCAAAACTGGCTTGCACCCGTTGTACGTGAACGTATAGCTTATCACACCCGATCATCACGTGGTGTCTCAGCACGACGAACTGTAGCAACAGTGCATACTCAGGGAGAACACTTGTACCTTGAAATTTAGTGAGAGATCATCTTATAATGCTACCGCCGTACTAAGCAAAATAAGATGCATAAAAAGATAAACATCACATGCAATCAAAGTATGTGACATGATATGGCCATCATCATCTTGTGCCTTTGATCTCCATCTTCAAAGCACCGTCATGATCTCCATCGTCATCGGCTTGACACCTTGATCTCCATCGTAGCATCGTGGTCGTCTCGCCAACTATTGCTACTACGACTATCGCTAACGCATAGTGATAAAGTAAAGCAATTACATGGCGATCGTAATTCATACAATAAGAAGACAACCATATGGCTCCTGCCAATTGCCAATAACTTTACAAAACATGATCATCTCATACAACAACTTATATCTCATCACGTCTTGACCATATCATATCACAACATGCCCTGCAAAAACAAGTTAGACGTCCTCTACTTTGTTGTTGCAAGTTTTACGTGGCTGCTACGGGCTTCTAGCAAGAACCGTTCTTACCTACGCATCAAAACCACAACGATTTTTCGTCAAGTATGCTGTTTTAACCTTCAACAAGGACCGGGCGTAGTCAAACTCGATTCAACTAAAGTTGGAGAAATAGACACCCGCCAACCACCTGTGTGCGAAGCATGTCGGTAGAACCAGTCTCATGAATGCGGTCATGTAATGTCGGTCCGGGCCGCTTCATCCAACAATACCGCCGAATCAAAGTAAGACATTGCTGGTAAGCAGTATGACTATTATCGCCCACAACTCTTTGTGTTCTACTCATGCATATAACATCTACGCATAGACCTGGCTCGGATGCCACTGTTGGGGAACGTAGTATTTCAAAAAAAATTCCTACGATCACGCAAGATCTATCTAGGAGAAGCATAGCAATGAGCGGGGAGAGTGTGTCCACGTACCCTCGTAGACCGAAAGCGGAAGCATTTAGTAACACGGTTGATGTAGTGGAACGTCTGCACGATCCAACCGATCCAAGCACCGAACGTACGGCACCTC